>JACJUY010012783.1:9037-21351 GCA_014220935.1 Platorchestia sp. MABIK | reverse complement strand
AGACTATGTTTCCTGTGCCAGTTAGTTCTGGAAGTTTCTCGCCGCAAAAACGGGTTGGCGAGACAGTATGACAATAGAGAAATAAAGAATTGAAGTAATTTATTCACGAGTTTAACGCGTTTCTTAAACCTTCGAAAATAGCTCGACACGCACGACCTCCAGTTGTTCAGAACGAATGCAATTATTCATTACAGCTTACCATGAGAATGTAAATCTTGTCATTTGCGCGTGTCAAAAGTGGCAACATTCCGTCAAACTTTCCTCTACATTCATTGCTTAGTTTTTGGTGTATGTGGGGTGACGTTTTCGCAATGATAATTATTTAACGTTAACGGGACACATCAAGGTATTATTCAGTATAGGTGGCAAAAAGGATAAAAAGGAAGCGAAACATTCCATTTTATTGAAAAAATAAATGATGTCGATGATTTTTTAATGTTCTCAACACAAACGCAATCATTGCATCTCAGCAGCCATGTTAAATATCTAACAAATGTTGAGAGAAAGATTAAACATGTTTCCTTTGTTGATACATTGTAAGTTTGGTAATGCATTTATAAACAGGTTAAAATACATAGTTGTTGACTAACACTCAGTTGAACGAACTTTCGTATAAGGTTAGGACCGTTTCACTCAACAACCGGGTGGCTCGGTGAAATGTGTTAGTTAGGAAAGCGTTATAAACACAAGAAACCGGTTTTTATTACACGCGACAACGAAAATGAAAAGCAAAAAGTGTCAGATCCAAAGGTAGCGCTGATTATTAAAAATTGTTCCCGAATGTGCGCTTTACGATATTTATTATTTCGGATTATAATTTAAACAATTTGAACAATTTATTTACCACATGTGTTACAGAGGTAGAATGTTTCTCAAGTCTAGTACAATGGTCAAATTTGCGTATAGCTACCTGTGGGCCCGAACAAGTTCAGCGACTTCTAGAGCATCCTAAAATCACGTTATTCTAAGGTGTACAATAAAGTTTAACCTAATTCACTTAATCTAGTTTCGCATTTGACTGATCAATGAGATAATTAACTCGACATTTGATGCTTCATTTTACAATATAGGTCATATGGACTATATTGAAAAGTATATTCGATAAATGGTTTAAGAACAGACTGAAGATTGGCGATATTAACCATGGCAAATTACATTATTAGGATCAGACATGTAGGAGGCAAGATTTAACTTGGGGATCTTACACGACTAGTATTCTGATAGGAAGTGAGACTCAAGATTTCTTTTGCAGTGTTTGTAAGAATTACTTTTACGGATCTCCTCAGGTATTGAGTTCCAAGTTTTAGTTTCAACGAAAAGGATACTGTGTTGCGACCGGGCCTTTGAATAATAAGGAAGCATGAATTTACTTCTATTTCGGGTTAAATTGTCATGATGACCAGTTTGCGCAGTTAATAATTGTTTCAGGCTATTGTCGCCATCATTTGTTAATGTTTTGTAAATGAAATTACAAATGGAGATTTTGTAGAGATCCGAAAGTTTAAGTATTCGTAAATTTTTGAATGAATCATTTGTGTGAGCATTATATTCTAGGTTCTTTACCACTCTGATGGCTCTTTTTTGCTGAGTAAAAATTTTATTGGTTTTATTTTTATCAGTTCCGTGCCATGCTTCTATTCCGTATTGCAAGTATGGAGAAACGAGTGTTCGGTAGAGCATTTGTAAGGCTGATTCAGGGAGGAAATTTTTTACTTCATTTTGGATTCCGATGGATTTTGATAATTTAGAACTGATATGAGCGATGTGCTCTTTGAAGGTCAGATGTTTCTCTATTATGATGCCCAGAGATTTACATGAGTTGGTTTCTTCGATTTCACTATCGCAAATTTTAATGCGTGGGAGATATATATTTTTATTGTATGAGAATGTAATATATAATGTTTTATCGATATTAAAGCTTATTTTATTAGCTTTAAGCCACGATGAAACCTTGTGGAGTTCAATATTTATACTCTTCGCAATCGTAGCGGGATTTTGATCCTGAAGGACCGCAGAAAGCGTGCTGTCATCGGCAAAAAGTATGAATTTGAAAAATGATGTAAATTTAATATCATTGATAAAAATCAGAAATAAAAGAGGCCCAAGAACAGATCCTTGTGGAACTCCATGGCTAATTGTCAGTGGGTCCGATTTTGAGGCGTCAATGACAACGAATTGCTTCCGATTTGTTAGGTGTGATCTGAACCAATCATGGGCAACTCCTCGAATGCCATAACAGTGTAGTTTCGAGAGCAATATGTTATGGTCCACACAACCGAATGCTTTTCGAAATTCAAGAAATACAGAGACGACAGACTTTCCTTCATCTATATATGAATAAAGGAATTGTAAATGATTTAATATTGTCTGTGTTGTTGATTTTTTACAAAGAAAGCCGTATTGTTTATCAAAGAGAAATGATTTTTGTTCAAAATAAGAGTACACTTTTTATACACAATTTTTTCGAATACCTTGCTAATAATTGGTAGCACGGAGATAGGTCGGTAATTGTTTCCCCAGGATTTTTCACCATTTTAAAGAAAGGGGTTACTCTAGCAACTTTGAGGGATTTCGGGAAAGTGCCTAGGAGGAGAGACTGGTTAATATTATTGGAAATCAGCGGGGCGACAATATCTGCAATAATTTTAAGTACTTTAGTCGGAGACGTTTGTAACCCACTCGATTTATTTTTCAAGTTGTTTATGCACGCAATTACGTCGGAAGAGTTGGTAAGCGTAAAGAAAAAGGAGTAGTGTTCTCGAAAATGATCCATGTATTCCAGGTGATCAGTAGGTTCACTTGAAATACCATCAGCTATGGTTTTCCCTTCGTGTACGAAGAAATTGCTGAAGACATTAGCAATTTCTTTCTTTTCATGGTATTTTACATCATCTTGAACAACATATTCAATAAACTTTTTACCGGCGTTATTCAGTTTACAGCAAGTTACGTATTCGGTTTACAGCAAGTTGTGTATTCGGTTTACAGCAAGTTATGTATTCGGTTTACAGCAAATTACGTATTCGGTTTACAGCAAGTTACGTATTCGGTTTACAGCAAGTTATGTATTCGGTTTACAGCAAGTTATGTATTCGGTTTACAGCAAATTACATATTCGGTTTACAGTAAGTTATGTATTCGGTTTACAGTAAGTGATGTATTCGGTTTACAGCAAGTTATGTATTCGGTTTACAGCAAGTTATGTATTCGGTTTACAGCAAGTCATGTATTCGGTTTACAGTAAGTTATGTATTCGGTTTACAGCATGTTATGTATTCGGTTTACAGCAAGTTATGTATTCGGTTTACAGTAAGTTATGTATTCGGTTTACAGCAAGTTATGTATTCGGTTTACAGCAAGTTACGTATTCGGTTTACAGCAAGTTATGTATTCGGTTGACAGCAAGTTATGTATTCGGTTTACAGCAAGTTATGTATTCGGTTTACAGCAAGTTATGTATTCGGTTTACAGCAAGTTATGTATTCTGTTTACAGCAAGTTATGTATTCGGTTTACAGCAAGTTGAATTCTGATGTAAAATTAGAATGCTGCAACTCGAGTTACTCAAACGAGTTATGGTGAAAAGATAATGCTTGCAATGAACGTGAAGATCGTAAGCAGTTTTTTACTAGTAGTTTTTAACAAGAACGTGTATCTCACGAACAACAAAACTTTCGCAAGTTTGAAATTGGAGCTGATATTAGTTGTGTGAGTACAACGTGTCATTAAAAGGATATCACTCTACTGCCCCTATCGCTACTTTCTTTGAAGTACTGCCGTTTTTGATCCAATTTTCGCTCCTATGATGCTGTCGAGGGTCTGGAATTAGGTTGCGTATTTGTGGAAGATGTTCAACGCGACGCTCGTCTGTTGCGATGCAGGCGTTCAAACGCCGGTGCAATGATTGCCGGACGCGACCGGAGACGCCAGGAGTTCCACGAGTCCTTGCGGAGGCGTCAACAATTCTGGCGAATGGATTTTATTCAGAATGAATCAGTGTTGCGTACACCAAACTCTTCAAATGTGCATAGAAAAAGAATTCTAGGGCATAATATCAGAAATAGGTAGCCATCTAAAAAAACTGTGGAAACTTCAAGTTAACGTTTTTTTAACAAAGTGCCAGTCATGCTTTGTAATGGACATTTAAATAAATCCATTGTGTATTCGTATCTGCGAAACTGAAATATTTTACTGCCCAATATGTGGGCAGTGAAACCAGATGTAAGCTTGGTACAGGTTTATTGGTGCAAGCGTAGACGATGAATGATTGAGCACTGGGCCTAAAGGGACGCCAGCTTATATAGCCTCTGAGGGGCTCAGGGTGAGAGGGGTATGCGGGTACTGCACTATTGCACACACAACCTCCCCCACCAATCCGATGAGTGTACGAATACAATCGTGAGTGAAAACAAATTTGAACCAAACACTCTGAAAACCAATTAAAAAAAAAAATATACATTCGACCAACAGTATAAAAAAAAATTTATTGACCTAAAACGTTTCAGCATGAAGTAGATTAACGTCCAATCCACTTGACAAATAAGCCACCGCAACTCCAAAAGGTGTTTTTTTCGCCTTAGCCGTGTGTGTATAGGACCTGACTCCGTGCGGGGAGACCCGGGTTCGAGTCTCGGCGCTGGTGGCNGTAAAAGGTGATATGTATCATGCTTCAATTGGAAATAAAGCATCCGTAGATGCCGATGTTGTTTTAAATACAACCGTAAAACGCAACCAAGCAAAAAGGATCGAGGCCGCCAAGCTAGGTAACAATGGTAACCGTGCCTTTTCTTCAACAACTTAAATAATAGAACGATTTCTTACAAGACTCAACCGACGCTTGGTGTATGAAAAAAACGCCAAAATGGTTCAATCGCAAAAATAGAAAAAAAACACGATCTGCCGTAATCACCTATGAACATAAAGTCTCTTTTTTTGTAAATCGCAAACAATTAACTGATTGTAAAACGCTTCAGTCAACAACAATCGAATATTTTATTAAGTAAGTTTTAAATAGTATTTATTTTTAAATTGAAAAAATTAAAATCCTAAACAATTCGAACACACGAAAAATGAAGGCCGCTGCCATCGCAAAACAAAAATTTGAAAGGCTTGAACATTTTCAAAAACCATTCTAATCAACACCGCAGAGAGCACCGTCCGTCACAGAAAAAACACAACACTCAAACATTGGTTAAAACAATAATGCAGAGCAAAAAGTTTCAGCACATCAACGCAAAGCAAAAAGTATAAGGGCGGCTGAAGCAATAGAACAAAAAAAATGCCCTTTCCTTCAAAATTTAAAATTAAACACTTCGGTACAACACCATTATATTAAACATGGGCCGTACCAGACTATGACCAACAACGGAAATAGCATCATGATTGAAATAATTACTAGTTATAACTCATGAAAAAAAATGAATTATTATCTTTACCGCGCATGTAGTAAAAAATAAATACATGAGTAAAACGTCAGATAGAAACAACGATAGTCATAGACGCACGCAAACACAATTTAAAAGCGTCAACTATGATTCGCATCTTAACCAATTCCTTTTGATAAATCGCATATGACATGGTTCTTGCAAGTAAATAAATGATTAAAGTAACAAACAATTTAAACAGCAACCGAGAACATTAATAATTATAATGCTACCGAGAACCAACACCAACCACGAACACCATTATTCAAAATTTTGTAGAGACACTCTGAACTTTGTACGCGAATAACCAAACTTAAATTACAAAAATGACTTATAACAAAGCGCAGCGTCAACGATTAGCATGAAAATAAGCCTGGTCATTAAATAACCAAGTGAAGCGTGCGTGATTAAACAAGCGATTAAACAAATAAAACATCTATTTAATATAGTCTGTCGCAAGGCAAAAACTAGAATTTGTACTGTAACCAAAACAAACGCAATTAAAAGTCATCTTATTTAAATTTTTTGAATGAACTACTAATTAATTAGTAGTATATTTTAGGGACTCTCGATGGAAGGGTCGAAAAAAGGATTTATCACAGGAAAAACGGATGACAGTTCCGTAGAGTTAATAGTTTGTGTTTAGAGATTATGTCGTAAAATTGCGAACAAGTTTAGATCAAATGTTCACATATTTTAAGTAAAAACAATTCACGGAATCAAGGCCAGAGGGCCTTGGGACTCGCTTAGACCATAAAATTAAGAGATTATAATAGATTATATGAAACACCGAAAAACGAGTGAAACTCAACAAAACGCAAGGCACTATCCTAATCGGGTTCAACGAGCAATTTTTAACCGCAACCCAATGTAACACGCTCCAATGATTATAGCCCTACACCTCCGTAGCCAACAAGCCAATTGTATTTTGATTGACGTTCTGATTAAATGGTTTGGGGCGCCCCTTTCGCCTATAGCGATTAGGCCGTCGCGACCCAGGCTGCACATTGATGATGATGCTCCCACCGATAGCAACGGTGGTTATATTTCCCCGGACAAGTTTTACAACCTTCCGGCAGGTTTCAGCACGCTGCGGCGGAGGTGAAAATCCTCCGCCCGGACACGTTCTGCGAGCAACTCCAGCTGCCTGTGGGTATAGTACCCCACTACAACGAGTGCCATTACTACGATCATCAACAGCATTATCAGCACGTCCGCGACGCGGTCGGGAAGTAAATCGAGGTGAGCGTTGGCCGCCACCCACTCCTGAGTCAACGCACCCCTGTGTTCCACCAATGCCGACGTCAGAGTGTCAACGTCGATTGTTGATACCGTGTTCCCAATCTTATCTCACCAATTTATTACTATACCCCCGATGTGCGTGAGGCCGATGGTGCGGACCTGCAATTGAAAAGAAAACAATACTCGATTAGCATGGCCAGATATTCATGAACATGATTTAACAAAACCTAAAAATATAAAGAAATTACAATCAAATTACAAGCGAATAATAACAAATACAAACACCAATTCTTGACAAACATTACGAAATATGAAACCTGTCAACTGAGACAACAGTCTCTTCACGAAACCCCACTATTTACTCACGAGTTAATCCAAAGTCTCTTCCCATTAATTCAAAATTTTTACCCACGCTTACTTCTTCTTAACAAAAAAAAAATTAAAACGAAAAAGAGAACTGCGTCTTGAGTCTCGTTCGGGAAATTTCCAATGATAAAAAAATGGATGCTGCTTGCTCGATTGTGGAATGTGAAATCAATTTAGCTTTTCATGATGTATCGAATTAATTTTGCATTTTGCTGAAGCATCGAAAGCATTCGTCACCTCGACCGTGTAGCCGCGTCAGCGATTGCATTTCGCAAACATGGAATTCTTTTCAGCCGAACGTAATTCAGCCGAACGGAATTCTTTTCTTTCAAGCGAACGTAAGCGTTCATGATAAGGCGTGAAAAAGGGAAATAAACAACAAATAGCAACATAACATAAATAGCAAATTCCACAGATCGTGAGAATAAGCTGTGTTAAAGCCCTCACTACCTTGGTTAAACTTGGTATTAAAAAAAAACACAGAAACCAAAGGTTAACTAAATTCAAAAGACTCACTATACTGATTTAGCTAACGAACACTTTAAACACTAAATATTAAACAAAAACGCACACAGGATTATAGTAAAGCATAACAAATAGCACACCGAAATACTTAAGAAATGCGTAACACAACACATTAGGAACTCAGTGAGTAAACTAGACGTGAGTCGTAGCGCGTCAAAAGTCGAATTCGTAGCCCGTTAAATGTCGTAAAACATGGAAGTCCTACATGTCGTGAATCGTCAAAAGTTTCATTTAATATTTCGTAAAGCCAGAACATGATTCATGTTACTTTTGTGGACCTTGTCTCCTATTTTAATTTCAACCCAATGCCCCTTAACGTTAGAAATAATTCCAGGCCCAAGCCAAGAATGATCTAATTTCTTCGTTTTGAAATGATTTTTCAACATTACTCTGTCACCGATGGGAAGTTTTTATCTTTACGTCTCAAATTATGATATGTGGTGCGTTCCACAGTCTGATTTATTATCATGTTCCTAACGTTTTCCACAATTCGAACTGCCTCCCTTGCTCGGAAATTTACTTAATCAATTTCATCATCGTAGCTGTCGGAGATGTTGAAGTTCTCCCCACGGAAGTACGGACACGTATCTCTTCCGAAAACAACTTAACTGGGGGTGTCTCCCAGCGTTGAATTTAGTGAATTATTTATCGCGTTCTCGACTACCACGAGGCACTGGTCCCACTCTGTGTGAGCTAGAGAATTAATGTACAATTTCAGCATATTAGTAATTTTTCTATTGTTGCGTTCAACAATAGCATTCGAGTGGGGACTAAACGCTAAAACTTCTTTTTTCGCAATTGCGTGTATATTGGCAAACTGTTTAACTGCTGCCGATTTAAACTCTAGAGCCTGATCACTAATTAAAGTTTTTGGGTATCCGAATGTCGCAAAACAATTATCTAAACATGATATTACCGTATCTGTACGACGGTTGGAAACAGGATACAGTTTAAAAAAGCGGGAGAACAAATCTATTACAACGAGAATATATTTATTTCCATTATCCGTTACTTTGAGAGGCCCGACGAAATCCATCGAAACTACTTCAAAAGGTTCTTTCGCAATAGGCGCTGTTAAAATTTTGAAAGGAACCGAAGGGTGAGCTTTAAGAAGCTTACAAACTTCACAATTTTGTACGAACTTACGAACGACCGTTTTTCTAAACTATGGAAATATTTTAACTTGAACTTAAACAGAGTGTGCAATGCATCTGTGTGACACATTGAATGTATACCTAAAATTGCTTTATTCAGCAACGAAGTTGGCATGACAGCTGTTAAAATAGTACTTGTTCGGGAGTCGATTCGTCTCCGTCGGTACAAAATGTCATTAGTAATTAAATAACTCTGTAGGTCAGGAATGGTAGAAGTACTTGCCTGAAGTAATGCTTCTCTAACTTCAGTACAAAATGGATCTTGTTTTTGCTCGTCTATGAATTCGTTTAAAGTCCAGGAAACTTCCTCCTCTTTCGGAATTTAGTCAATTAATTTAGGAACAGCTGTCTCGTTGCGTGGCAACACTGCGTCGTTACTGTCTGGCCGTATCGCCGTGTTGTTGGGTACGTCTGGCTCGAGCTCGCGCCTGCGCGATACCCACCACAGACTCGGATCGCGCGATACAAACTTCAGAGTCGGATTGCAATGGTCCACAGCTTTCTAGTTCTTTAAGAGTTAGTGGATCATTATTGCCTGGTAGCCTACTTAAATAGTCGGCTACGACATTTTGTCTGCCGGGTAAATATTTCATGGTTGATTCGTAAGCCTGAACATTAATACACCACCTGGCCATAGCCGAGTCGTCTGGCAGGCGTTTTAGAAAAAGAAAACTTAAGGGGCGGTGGTCAGAATAAATTTGGATAGGATATCCAGTGACCAAGTATTTAAAGGCCTTAAGAGCAGAATGGATTGCAAAAAATTCTTTTTTAGTAGTGATGTAACGTTTTTGACTACTATTCAAACTTTTACTAAAATAAGCTACAGGACGCATTACTTTCTCCACAAAATCTTCGGCCTGCATCAACACAGCTCCTAAACCAAAATTTGAGGCATCTGTAAACAGATGAAAAGTTTTGGTGAAGTCCGGATGTCGTAAAACAGTCTCAGATGTCAGAGCTGATTTAACATAATAAAAACTTTTTTGGCAGTCACCATTCCAGTCAAAAGGAACATTCTTCCTTAAAAGTCTGTACAAAGGGTGAGCAATTTTTGCAAATTGCGGAATGAAATTTCGGAAATAATTTGCTGCACACAGGAATTGCCGCAATTCCTTCACATATACTGGTGCCGGACAATTTTGTAATTTCTCAGACTCTTTGCAACTTATGCCTTTAACCGAAATAAAATGTCCTAGGTATTCAATTGATTTTTTAAAGAATTGACATTTCTCGAGTTTTATCGATAAATTACCAGTGCGCCGTGTCAAAAGTACAGATTTAATGTCAACCAAATGTTGCGCTTCGTTATTTGAATAGACAAGTGGGTCATTCAAAAAAACGAAGCACAACTGCCCTAAAAGAGGCGCCAGAACAGCTGACGAGACCCGTTGAAACACGCTCGGGCTTGAACTGAGTCCGAAAATAATCCTCTTAAAGTGATACTTTTCGCACCCAACACTGAACGCAGTGAATTTCCGACTGTCCTCTTCTAACTCTACCTGATGAAACGCAGACCTAAGTTCCAGTGTTGAGAAAACACTGTTGCCACCTAGTGCCGACAAAATTTCGTCTATCCGTGGAATAGGATACGACTCCTTAATTAACCACTATTTCATTGAGCTTCCGAAAATCGACCACTGGCCTTAACTCACCGCTCTTCTTCTTTACGACGATAACCGGGAAATTGTAGTCTGACATGGAATTCTCAATTATACCCTGTGCGAGCATTTGGCTATTAATTTTGGCCAACTCCTGATATTTATGAGGTATACGATAGGGCGCTTGATTGATCACGGGAGCGTCAGGTTTAAGCACAATCTTGTGTTTCATAACATTAGTAACACCTATCGTTTCGCCTTCTAGCGTGATCACGTCATGGAAATCATTTAAAAGGTTAGTCAGTTGTAATTTCATGTCAGCATCGTCACACAATATGTACTCAGTCGTTAACGGACGACATACGTCCTTCTCTAAATTAGGCACATCCTCAACGTGTGCATTACTTCCTCGTTCTTTACTCCGAGCAAAATCACAATTATTGCCGCGTTCGTCATCATTCGACCCAAGTTTCTCAATAGCCATGGCCTTAGCATTTCCACCACGACTCGAGATGTCCCTAAATGAACCTGACGTTGCGACAAAACTCAATTCTACATTATTTGCTTCTTTCAGAGCATCCTCTACACTTGTGAGATAGATTTCATTTTCTACCTCTTCCTCCGCGACTGTTTCTACATTACTCAACATTGTGTTGTCGCTGAGGTAAACATCACCATCAGTAGGGTTCAACATAATTAGGGGAAAATTCCCATCTTCTTTAATTGTCACTATTGATTCGGCTATCAATATTCCATTTTCTAACCCTCTCTTCAATACTATATATTCAACGGGCTTGGCCTTCTTTACAAATCCTCTTACAATTTTTACAGAATTACCAGGCACTACCACTTCTGCACAATGAACTACTAGTGGTCTCTTCTTTTTTACCTCAGGCTTCTCAGCTACACGCTCGAGCTCACTCTTTTTTTCACGATTTATTTTCTCGCGGTCGCCGCTCACTCTGCCGCGTCTCTTTTTTATCCTGCTCAAGCTCTGCTTAGCAACTATCTCCGACATCAAACAGTCGCTGCTGATTATGTTGGCAATCATTGTTTCTCTACTAATCGATTGCGTTTTCCCTAGGTCTTGGAAAGGAACTTTGGTTCCCTCCCACGTGAGGAAACCCTTTAGGAAATCAATTACTGCATTACGCAGCACATCTCGTCCTAAAATTAGATCATAATTAAAGTTGGCATCTTTAACAACTAATGCGCTGGTCTTCAGCACTTCGTTTGAATTAGGTATTGAAATGGTCAAATCCACTTCTCCTGTCACATTACTTTTCGCGTTGATCCCACTGACACTTAAACAACTTGGTTTTAGATTTTCATTTAGGCTCTTTATTTTATGGTAACTAATGAGACATTTTTCGCTGCCACTGTCTTAAAGTGCGGTAAGATACTCGTCTTGATTAGACAAAACTATTATAGGCTTATTTGATTTTTTGAAAGTTACTAACTCGGTGCCTTTTTTCGCGGACTTGTTGAAACGTCCGGGTTCTACTTATGTCGTGAAATAAGCCTCAAAAACTTCCTTCTGCGGAATTCTATTTACAAGTTCTTCTTCTCTTAAAACCGCGAATTTATTTTCGCAGTGAAACAAAGGATCCACAATTAATACATATCTAAAATTAATACATATCTAATTCTTTATCGTGTCTTAATATGAAGGTCCTTAGTTGTTAAACGCAAATGGTCGTTACAACAGCCCACATCATTGCTTTTACGAGAGACTGTGAAAAATGAATCATAATGTACTCCCATATCAAGGTATTCTCATGTCTTAATATCTTTATAAACAGATAAATTATAAGAAATGTGAAGATAAACCTATTTGTGTGAAACGCTTATGACAATTTCCACGTACATTGAGGTATGAGTTTTGGCTCTTGTGACATCAGGGAATAATGTTGAAAGTGTAATAATTTGAATGGTGTAATGATTTGTTATAGTTTTACACTGAAGGAGCCGAATATAAGTACATAACATTACTATGCATTACAAATA
>JACJUY010012782.1:2233-18454 GCA_014220935.1 Platorchestia sp. MABIK | reverse complement strand
CGGGGGAGGCGTCACAGAGGGTGGGGGAGGTGTGGGGGAGGCGTGGTGGGAGGCGTCAGGGAGAGAGAGGGAGGCGTGGGGGTGACACCTCAAAGAGAAGGGGACGAGGGGGAGGCGTGGGGAGAGAGGTGGGGGTGACACCTCCAGCAGGAGAGGAGGTGGGGCAGGTGAGGGAGCCCCTGGGGTCGGAATGAAGGGAGGCGGACTGTCAATAGACAGTACCTCATCAGTGTGAGGGTCGAAGGGTGAGGGAAGGGGAAAATCTTTGGGTTGATTTTGCGTTTTTCAGCAAAATGTGGAGTTCGCGTAAAAGTCTCGTTGACTTCGTCAAAAAATAAGAGAGTTTCCGTGAGTAACGTGACGTACCAAATAAGGAGCGCAAAATAGTTATCAAACGAATGGGCTACAAAACCATTGTACTAGCCTTGAGAAAAAATTTACTTCTGTATCGCTTGTGGGAAATGAATTGTTTCAATTGTTGATATTGTTTAAAAGTTGTGGAAAATAATTTTTCAAAGTTTTTTATTTTTTAAATTATTTAGTTAAATTGAAGTGAAGTGACAGCAAAAGCACTTCCCTTCCTCAAGTTTTATTGTTTTTTTTTGCTTCAGAAGTTTTTCACATCAAATTCATGAGACGCTAGGCAAACTATTGCTCAGAAATGGTTGTCTCCAGCGAGTGCTGAATGAGGCGCAGCAAAGTAGACTTAGTGTCAGTGTTCCATAAATTTTATATAAATAAATGTTATATGCCAATATTCCATAAATGATATATAAATAAATGTTACATAAATGTTATATGTCAATATTCCATAAATGATATATAAATAAATGTTACATAAATGTTATATGTCAATATTCCATAAATGATATATAAATAAATGTTACATAAATGTTATATGTCAATATTCCGTAAATGTTATCTAAATAAATGTTACATAAATGTTATATGTCAATATTCCGTAAATGATATATATAAATAAATGTTACATAAATGTTATATGTCAATAGTCCGTAAATGTTATCTAAATAAATGTTACATAAATGTTATATGTCAATATTCCGTAAATGATATATATAAATAAATGTTACATAAATGTTATATGTCAATATTCCGTAAATGTTATCTAAATAAATGTTACATAAATGTTACATGTCAATATTCCGTAAATGTTTTCTAAATAAATGTTACATAAATGTTATACGTCAATATTCCGTAAATGTTATCTAAATAAATGGTACACAAATAAATGTTACACTAATGTTATATAAATAAATGTTATATTAATGGTATACGTTAATATTCCATAAATGTTATGTAAATAAATGTTACACAAATGTTATGTAAATAAATGTTCCATAAAGGTTTTTTAAATAAATGTTACATAAATGTTATATAAATAAATGTTATATAAATAAATTTTACACAAATGTTATATAAATAAATGTTCCATAAATGTTATTTAAATAAATGTTACATAAATGTTATATAAATGTTATATAAATAAATATTACATAAATGTTACATAAATGTTACACGTCAACATTCCATGACGTATCAGTATCCTTCGTATTGAATAAATACTGAAGGGTTTGTATCTTGGATACTGAAATTTATTCCGTATCCTTTTGCTGTAGAGACGCAAGGTACAGCTACAGCTGGTATTTACCTCAGTGTTCTTATTATTGAAACACTGAAATTAACGCGTGTCTTTGCATCCTAGATACTGAAGATACTGCTGCAGTCCGTTTTTACCTCAGTATTTTAAGATAAAAATGAAAAACAACTTTTCAGGCTAAGGATATCAGGATAAAAAACAACCGTTTAAAATTATATTTATTTGTTTTATCAGGACGTTCTTAGCCAAGTCAGTTTTCCTTTATATCCTAAAAGTGAGATTTTTTAGAAATTAGCTATTTCATTTACCTCCGTATTATTGGAATTTCCCAATTACTGAAGATACCGTTACTGTAGCTATAGTATTTACTTCCGCATGCTTGAATCCTGTACACGGGGCGAATTTCTCTCCGTGTTCTTTCACTCAACTAGTACGTGGTGAAATTTCTCTCCGTATGCTTGTATCCTAGAAACTGTATACGAATTCTCCTCTGCTTGTTGCATCTTGGACATTGAAAGTTTCCTACTTATGCTTATATCTAAGATAGTGTCCAAGTTTTCCTTCGCATGCTTGTATCTTGTACATTGGAATTTCCCTCCGCATCCTTGTCTCCCACATGGAAATTTCAAAAAGCTGGACACAAGCATGGGGAGGAAAATTCAGACAGTATCTTGGATACAAGCATGCTAAGGGAAATTCCTTAATTCCACTTACACAGCGTCGTATAATTTCTGAATTTTTCGAAGTTGAATTGCCTTAAAGTTATACAACGTCGTATTATTATTGAATTATACGACCTTGTATTGTCTTTGTATTATACGACGTCGTACTATCTTTGTATCATATGACGTCGTATTATTGTTATATCACATTATTCGAACTAAAACTGATACCCCCAAGAACTTCAGCCATTTAACTAAGACGATGCTTGAGTTATGAATAGACGGTGGTATGAATTTAGATTTGTTTTAACCATAAATTTTATTTGAATGACTTAACGCAATGTTAATTAGGCTAATTCTGATGAGTCTAATTCTAATTAATGCAATGTTAATTATTAATTCTAATTAGCACACGTTGGGGTCAGCACTCACCCGAGGTTCGACGGCCTAGTTTCGCTTCTATGATTATCGAAATAAATGATTAATGTCCAAGAAATAAATATAATATTGAAAAACCTATGTATAAATAGTTAATTATTCGAAAAGTTACACTGCGTCCGTGTTGATGTTGGAACATTTCTCTGGTGTGCGGGTTGATGTGGGAACATTTCCCTGGTCTGAAAAGATACCACAGATCAATGAAGAGATTTTTTGCCTTCAATTCTGCTTTAATTTATCATTTGAAGACAGTGTGAGAAAATGTAGGTTCAATTGTTGCATTTCTTTCGTAATATGTACTTACGAACTATTGGTCTCATGTTCTCGTGACATGAAAGTACCATTTACGGCCAGTTTTTTCCTACACATTTTTTTTTGTTGCTTTGATGCTTGCTTGTCCCAAGCAATGAAGCCTGTCCCAAGCGATGGGCCTTGTCCCAAGTAATGGGCCCGACTTTCCAGGCTCTCTGGGGACCCACCAAGCAATACGGGCCTAAATCGCATAGCAGAGGACAATTTTTTTTCTTTTTTAGAATGGAAAGGGGCTTCTGCGGAGGCTTCGGCAGGGAAGGGAAGGGGGAAGGGGGGTGAGGGGGGAAGGAGGTGAGGGGAGAGAGAGAATGGGGAGATAAAGGGGAAAGAAGAGGGAAGGGAGAAAGGGGTAGAGGAAAGGGAAAGCGCAAAGAAAAGGGAAGGGGAATTGGTCTAGGAAATGAGAGGGAGCCGGTTGCGTGTGGTGGCTGCGGGCATCACAACACACAAGTTGTCTCATTAAGAATTATTTCTACGGATCGCAGAATCACTTTTTATCATCTTCGGAATACCTGGAAGTTGGCTTGCATCACTCACGCTGAAAAAGAGGATTCCAAGTCATGTCGCTGCCGAGATTTAGGGGACTAAAATTAGAGTGTCTCAGTTTGAAAGGTTGTACGAACGTGGTGGATAAAATATTGGAATAGCTCGGAAATTTGGATTACTTTGACTTAGAATACTTGGAAAGGCTTGGAATGGACTTGGAAATTAACTAGGAAAGGATTGGAATTGAATTGGAATAAGTGTAGAATTTACTTGGAATAAGTGTAGAATTGACTTGGAAAAGCTTAGAAATTTGAGCTTGGAAAGGTTTAGAAAGTCTGAAAAGGCTTGGAATAGACTTGAAAAGGGGAACAGATTTTCTTCTTAGTTCGTGTAATTACTATTTTTATAGATTTATTCGCAGTTGGTTCAATACAAAAAGTATTTTAACTTCAATACTCCCGCCAATATGAAGTGAGTAGTTCAGGAGAATAGCGTAGTTGACATGAATGAAGGCAACAACAGAGAAAAGTTTCGAGCGTTGGTCGTTGATGGTTTCAACGCGTTTCAGCGGTTGATAACGGCTCTTTTGGTGAGGTTGTGGGTAGCAAAACTGGGAAACTGACTTTACTTCTCGAATACATTTTCATCCTTCCCAAGAAATATATAAGATACAATTGCACGATAACATTTCCCAGTCCAACTTTTTCGCTGCCTGCATGCATGTTTTTCGCCGCCTAAGCGATTTATTCGCTTAAGCGGCGAAAAACATGCATGCTCCGGCGAAAAAGTTAGGCTGGATTTCCTTTTGTAGAATAACAGTTATTTTTTAAAAAGTCACGAAACAGATGAGATGTCATTCATTTATACCGGTACGAGTATGAGCAGTGTACTTAGTGGTATACATATGCCCTGATAAGCTGGGAACGTGTTCAGGATGTTCAAAAAATGGGACCTGGGTCTAATAGCAATTTCAAATGGGCATTTCATTGCACAATTTTAAATTTCAAAAAGATCATTTTCATTTTCAAGTCTCAAATTGCAAGTAGCAAACAAAATTAAATTTTTGAATCGCAATATAAGTTTCAAATGACAATCCATTTAATAACATACAAGCAGCCTTCAGTTCTTATTTAAATAACTTCAGGTTTCCAGCATACGGTGCTGTGGGAATGGCGCCTTGTATGCTGGTGCGACTCGTCGTGTCTCTTTGTGGGTGTGTAGGTCTACAAGCTGGGTGTATTATCTAAATGAAAGTGAATTTACTTCATTAAATCTAACTAAATATAACTGAATATAAATTTACCTGATTAAATATAATTATAATCAACTGAATATGAATTTACCTGATTAAATATAGACTTAACTAACTGAGCACCACATGCCTCCATACACAAGACGCGAGTACGCAGAGAATATAACATCACAGAAGAAGACAGCAACACCTCACGGCCCACACGCACGCTCATCAATGAAGGCAGCACAAGTCTTATGAATGGCAGACGCGGGCTCGCGTATCAGTTGTGCCCCCTAATGAGCCCCCTCTCTAGAGCCCCCTCTCCTTAATTAAAGTCAATGACCTGAATAATCAAGCCCCCCCATCTCCCCCGGCCCACCTCCTCATTAAAGGCGTCCGAAAATAAACGAGCTCTCCAAATTAGACGTGGCCTTGACACCGATATACGCGCGTCTTAAAGCAGAGAGACGGCCGATCTTGGGTCGGCTTTGATGACTTTTTCTAATTAATGCTTGACTCGAGCCCAAGAATGGGGGGTGGGGCTAGAGGGTAAAAAGGGGGGTTGGGGGTTTGGAGGGTCAGACGGGGGTTGATGAGGGATTTAGAAATCAGAAAATCCAGTGTAGACTGTCGTTTCCCGGATACGCTCTGTTGGACTTGAACTATTTTTTTGCATGTATTATGCCTATGAAATTTCGATAATATTTTTGGCTAGATTGCTCGGTGGCTACTGTCAATTTTTTGCATTCAGTAATGCTGTTCGGAAAAATTGAACATCCTGCTTATGGTAATAATAAAGAGAAAAAAACAGTCTCCTTATACTGTATTGAGATTACAACAAGCAACAAATACTCAAGGGAAGATTTGAAGTCCCCATATTCCATATTGGGAACTCGGATTTTATTCCCATTTGAGGAGAAATGTTTTTCTAGAAAAAATTAGTCGTATAGACAACCTGACCAAATAAAATGGGAACATCCTCGTAAGAATGTTGGGGAAATAATTGCAACGTGTGTTTTTTTTTGGGTGACGAAAGTTATTAAAACTTCAGTGCACTGATGGCTGTAAAGTAATACTGGAAGATGTTTTTTGAAGAAAGCTACCAAAAATAGAGACCCGACTAGCGTTGATAAATCTGATTGGTTTAAAAAAATATTGTTTTCAATAAAAAAACACCGTAAGAGTTAAAATTTCTCCCTGAATTATTCCATTGATTTTAATAAAAAAGCCAGTGTGTTCTGAGAACTTTAAAATTTTTCTTTAAATTTCTAAATTTTAATTTTAATTTTCACTTGTCACAGTTTTTATTTTCCTAAATTTTGCTATCGAAAAACAGAGATTTCTGCCTTGACTATGCGCACTACACACTCGCACCTTCATGGACGGGCGAGGACAATGAACAGAACCTGCGGGAAAGAAAATTCAAAACGTCAATGCAAATAGTGAAAGAAATTTATATGTGGATACTGTTGCTGGTCCTGTACGTCCCGAGTCATTTTTACGAAGAATCATAAAAACACTTGTATTAACTAACTTACATCCTTAGTAATATTTTTACACTGCGCTTAAAAATCTGATTAGTCTATAAAAAGTGCTGTCTCCAATATACAAACTGTGCAAGATGCTAAAAATTTCTACGTGAACTTTACCATTGATTGAATAAAATTTTTCAATGTTTTCCCTAGTCATTTTCATGACTATGAATAAAAAAGATTCTCATGAACTGAGTGATTTTTTTGCGTATGTGACGTCATCTTAGGCCATCATGGATAATCTGCTTAAATCTAAGGTTCGAAAAAAGTAAGTTAAATCCTTGTGGTAAAATCCGCAGACTTTTTGCAGTTAATTTTTTACCCTCGATTGCTCATTTCAGCTTTAATTCTTTGCGCAATTTATCTACGGATGATGATTGTCCATTTAATAATGCATGATGCAACATGGCTGTTGTCAGGTAATATGACATGCCTGTAAAATACTGTACACTGCCAATACATTTCCTCGCGTACATCATATCATCCACGCGACGTAACTATTTCAAGTGACACGTAAATTTCCACGGGACTTGTGCACGTTCCATAAAAACGGGCTTTCTGAACGTGCATACTACACGTGCGCTTAACACGTGCGTTTTAAACGTTCGTTTTAAGCGTGGGTTCTTCGTTTGCGTTTTATATGTAAGTTCTGCAGGTACGTTCTTCCCAAGCGTTCAACATGGTTGTTCTGCACGTGTGTTCAATGAGTACGATGTAAAAGTGCGTTCAAACAGAGCAAATTTGTTCTACACGTGAACTCAACACATGTATTCTTCACGTGCGTTTTACCCGAGCGTTCTATACGTGGTATTCGCCGCGTGCGTTCCACTAGAGAATTTCACGTGCGTGTTGTGAGAGTGCAATCTACGCGCGCATTTTGTTCATGTGTACTGCGCGTATAATGTTACGCGTATGTTCTACCCGTATCTTCCACACGTGTGTTCTACCCGAGCGTTCTACATGTGCGTTCTGTACGAACATTCTACAAGAGCGTTCTACGTGTGCGTTCTATACGTACAATCTGCAAGTGCGTTCTACAAGTGCGTTCTATAAAATACTTTCTACAAGTGCGTTCTGCAAGAGCGTTCTACAACTGCGTTCTATCCGTACATTCTACAAGTGTGCGCTTTCGCCCCAAGCCGATGGCTTCACTTTCTTGCAGCGTTGACGAAAAATTTCAAGTAAAAATAAGTTCAAGCTTAAAAAGTTTAAACTGGACAACTTTTCCCTAATTTGATACGCTTGACTGGCGCCACTCAACGTACACCTGGCAACCCACGGCAACACTCTTGTCCTGGCAACTCGTTGGCGGCGACAGCAGCTCTAATTGACTGATTTTTGGGGGAATTTTGCTGGCTACAGCTGGTGTGTTGTGTTGGTGTGTTGTGCTGGTGTGTTGTGCTGGTGTGTTGTGCTGGTGTGTTGTGCTGGTGTGTTGTGCTGGTGTGTTGTGCTGGTGTGTTGTGTTGGTGTGTTGTGCTGGTGTGTTGTGTTGGTGTGTTGTGCTGGTGTATTGTGTTGATGTGTGGTGTTGATGTGTTGTACTGGTTTGTTATGCTGGTGTGTTGGGCTGGTGTGTTGTGCTGGTGTTTTCGATGGTATAAGTTACAGATGTGCGGACTATAATACCATGGCGCAGAGCAACACAAGCGTATATCTGCAGCATCACACCATCTCTCCGGGGGCGAGGCTCTAGATATGATTAAATTAGAGTAAACGTTTGCTAAGTTTACAGGAAGGCCAGATTTTTCAGCAATTTACGCCGTCGTTACTCTGTGGAGTAAGTTCTTCTACGTTGGTTTTAAGTTTTAAATTCATGTTTAATTTTTTGTGTTTAAGTTTTGATTGCTTGTTTAAAGTTGGGTTCTTTTTCGTTTGTGGTGCATTTTTTATAAAGAGTTCGACTACATTTCTGCATTCTCTCTTTCTATTTTACCTCGTCTTTCCTTCACTGTCCCCTCGAGATGCCGACGTGCGCCTCACATCACCTTCTCACTCCCCTCACAAAGCCCCTTTTTATTCCCCTCACATTTCCCCTCTTTTTCTGTCTCAAATCCCATCAAAGACAAGCAGCATCGCCCGGCGTTCCCTCAGCCTCCTTCCTCAACTCCCTAACTCCCTCTCCCATTGCTCAATTTCCCAACTCCCTCCCAACTCTTTCCTAAAACCTCCTGCATTCCCCCAACTCCCCAACTCCCTCTCCCATTTCTCAATTTCCCTATTCCCTCCCCAACTCTTTCCTTAAACTTCCTGCTTTCCCCCCAACTCCCGACTCTTCTTCCAACTCGCCAACTCTCTCCCAACTCCCCAATTCCTTCCCCAACTCCTCAACTTTTTCTCCAACTCCCCAACTCTCTCTCACAACTCCCTCGAGGAATTTCCTGTAGCCCCTTGCAACAATTTCAACAAATTGACCGACCGCCATGAAGGCGATTAAGACCAGGGCTTACATGTCCATTAGGGGACATGCTACGTGTATAATTTTCGTTGTTGTTACATTGTGAGAGGAAAATTTCCACTGAGGTTAAATGTTTCGTGCTTAATTTCCACTCTGGTTACAGGTTACATGCAGAATTTCCACTCTGGTTACATGTTAACTGCATAATTTCACTCTGGTTACATGTTATGTGCTTAATTTCTACTTTAGTTACATGTTACGTGCATAATTTTCCCT
Source organism: Platorchestia sp. MABIK (assembly GCA_014220935.1). Taxonomy (NCBI): domain Eukaryota; kingdom Metazoa; phylum Arthropoda; class Malacostraca; order Amphipoda; family Talitridae; genus Platorchestia; species Platorchestia sp. MABIK. The sequence continues at coordinate 9,498 of JACJUY010012782.1, read as the reverse complement.
CTGGTTACACGTTAAATGTATAATTTCAACGTAGGTCAGCTGCTTCATATACAATTTCCGCTCAGTTTACATTTTACACTTGTCGTAGTTTGTGACGCCTAACATTAAATTACTGTCACACATTTTGTACATTTTTGTAAAAGTAAATTTTCTGACACGGACTTATGGCACACTCTGCGTTGAAAAGAATGACATAAATTATCATTGCATTTGACCATTTTGTAAAAAAATGCTGAATGTTTAAATTTTTAAAAAATTTATTTAATATTGCATGTAGACTCGTACAGTATATCACGCCTAACTAGTTTAGATATTACATCACAATAAAAAAACGCTATACGAACAAACTAATTACAATTTTTATTTATTAGAGCTTATGAATATACTAGAGTACACGGCCCGTCCAAAATGACGGGATTGGATATTTTGCTGAAATAAATCCTGCAGACGTGGATGCCTAACAAATTCCGATTTAAGTTGTGCTGGAAGTTGTGGTTTTGTCGTGTTTGTGGAAACTGGGGGCAGGTTATGAATACAGGGGGTTTATGTAAATGATTTTATACTAGAGTGCACCGCCTATCAAAAATGATGGGATTGGATAGTTTGCTCGAATAAATCTTGCAGACGTGGATGCCAAACAAATACATCCATGCCAACAGTACCCGCGATTAAAATATTCTTGTACTTGTGCACTGGTGAAACTCGTATCACAGATACGGTCATTGAGCGTCCTTGTGAGCGTCGCAGACACATGCGAGCAGCCGACACCAAACTAATATATGAATGAATATGCAAATTAATATATAAATAACCACACAACGGGTATTATTAGGTTAGATAATTCATTCGATGCAGAGTTGTTTACAGTAACCGAACGTAAAGCAAGCGACACACGACACCAATGTACTGCAAGCTCGCGTCTTGACTTGAAGGTCGTAAATTGACAATCTTGGACCTACAATCTCTACGTTTGCAGTGGAGATTGAAGTTTGTTTTATCTACCAATGGAGGAGTGTCATACTGGTGGATCTTGCATCCAACGATTTTTCCATGCAAACCGATGTTTTTACCTTATTACTTTGGTTATTGATGTTATTGAAAACAGTTTTTGCCACTTTTTGCAGCTAACAACTCCCAATCTAATCAATTATTCATTGTATTGACGCAAAAATTTAATTAGAAGGTATTTTTATAAGTGTACTTTTGGTCACGACAAAGTAATGGAAGGATTCGTTTCGATATCATTTATTCCCCTGTATCTTCAGTCATCCTAGATTCACTGCCGCCTGTCTTCAGCGGAATGCCTGTTCTTTGAATTTATGTATGAATATAATCTAAAATACACAATATTTAGTGCTCACTCTTGAAGTCCTTGAGACTGCTTCTAATTATCCAATGCGTCAAAGGATTCCAAAGTTCTTTTTCTGTCAATTTTACTGATCTTATTCTTCTTTCAAAAGTTCTGATTCTAGCATTATTGCTGATCTTATTGTTCTTGATTCAAAAGCTCCTTTCTGTAATTTTTACTGATCTTGAGTTCTGTTAAAAATTGTGAGATTGATGTTCTCAAACATCAAAATTGTGAAGAATACAACTTGTGACGTACAGGGTGGCGCACAAGCAACGCACACTTTGGAAGGTAAATTTTAATGATTTATTACCGCAATATACACTGGGTATCTGTAGACAGGATACGACATGTAAATAAACTTTAAGAGTTCCTCTATCGTTCGCAATTAACCCTATCGTTATACCTTTCATATTTTATTTATTATTAATTTTTTAAAACGGTGCGTTACTTACGCGCCACCCTGTATGCGCTAGTAGCTGCAATAGTGCACAGTATACAGTATACCAAACGCATTCAGAGAAAAGCTTAAATATACAGCACATGTTCATTAGCATCATTTAAACAAATTTCATGGAACATAATCGATGGCACAAATGAGTTATTTTGAAGGACTTATGAGTTGATGTGCCTCTTGACGGTCTTGTGCAGTGTAAAAATTAACTTATGTTGAATGAATCAAAATTTACTGGTGAACTTGGTTTTTACTTGAGGAATTTAATTTTCCAATGCAGGAAATTGATTTTCACTTTATGGTTATTGAAATACGTGAGAAAGAACTTGATTTTCAGCGTGAGGTTATTAATTCTTACTTTGAGGAACTAGAATTTCAGTTGCAAGATTTAGACGGAGAAGTTTCTCAGTAAGCGTGTAAACGAGAATCACTATCATCACCACAAAAATAAGAGCCGCGTCCGTCCGTTCGTCCGTGTGACCCCCTCTTCTAATCGATAGCTTTAATAGCAACAAAAATGAAGCTTAAAGAAATGCACAAAATTAATCCATTGCATTATTTTTCTGTGGCGATTCAATTCCCTTTCTCCTGCATTATGGTATCCAGAATACGCAATCGGTTTATTCTTACAGATAGAAATTTTCTTTGGGGCTTTCTCTGTTGAAATTCATCATGTTGCTTTGATATTTTTAATTGATAATGCGAAAAGAAATGTTTTAAATTCGTTCGACCAGTAAACCTGGCTACAACTTGGTATAAGGCCCAAGATTTTGGAACTTGAGTTATTGTTTTCGAAATTGTGATTTTCTTGAAAAGCTTCGAAGAGATAATTAATAGACGACATTTCGGAATAAAATTCTGGCAAAAGAGGCCACCAAGGATAGAAACATGCCCAACCGCAGGAGAGAAGCAGCAAGACTTCGACAGCAAGAAAGACGCCGCAGACTATCAAATGAACAACGCGAAATGGCAAGACGAATCAATGCTGCTCGCCAACAAGAAGCTAGAGCTAACTTGACCGTTGAACAGCGTTTGAACAATCGTTAATAAAATTTGAAATTTGATAATTGACAGATTTCAAATGACACATATTTAACACATCAATTAGTTAGATTGGATAGACAGTAGAATTGCAATTCACGGCCATTGCACTAGTATTAATAATTTTCATGTGTACCCATCGAATATTTGAGCTGTAAGAGGGAGAGATGTAGGTGATGAGTGTATCTGTGATTCAGGTTCCGCTGCCTCGCTCGTATAAATACAATATTTGTTTCCTGGTTAGTAATACAGGGTGGCCCATATGTAAGGTACCTTTTTAAAATTATTATAGCTATAAAACTAAAAATTGTTAAAAGATTTGGTTTATTCAGAATGAAAGAAGATACTTCAAAGTTTAGTTGATGTTTTGGCCCAATGAGCAACACTCGCAACAAACTGAATTGAAGCACCAGTTCGTATGGTCCGTGGCCTACGTTGTTTGTCTGCTGTCGTCCCAGTTTTTCTCAATTTTAATACAAGTTTTTATGCAGTTCTATGAATGACTTCTTTCAATACCATCAATATTCCTGTAATTCCTCTGAACTGCAGTAACTGAACAATTACATCGGAAGTAAAGTTCGCTATTTTTGCTCGTTGTTCTATTGCGTAGCGATTCATTTTGGAGGGTTTTTTTTTATGAAGTTTTAGGGGCAATACGTTGTGATTGTCGGTAGACTCGAGACGATGGCAGACAAATAGGAAATCTCCTCATTCATTCTGAATTAACTAGATCTCTTTACCATTTGTAGTTAGTATTATAGCTATGATAGTTTCGAAAAAGTTCCTTACTTATGGGCCGCCCTTTATAATCATAATATATGTACATATGTATATTATGTATGAATTATATACATTTGAATATTTATATGTTGTACATAAATTATGCAAATATTTACGTATTTTATTAATAATATATATATAGTCTTAATGAATGAGGTATATATATTTACATATTTATAAACAAATATATAAACAAATATTTATAGACAAATATGTATAAAGTAAACCCACAAAACAAACCTACCATATATTTAAAAAATAGATAAATAAATGAGTGACAGTAAATGCAACAAGCGCAACACCGGCAACGGTTGCCTGTCTACAGCCGGCGGTAGTGCGGCGGGTGCAGAGCAGGCTGCACGGCCCAGCTAATTTAGTTAAAGTCTCCCCAGTTTCTCCCAGTTAGGACCTCGAGGTGAAAACTTTGGGCCTACGGAAACTGGATAGAAGTTGTTAGGCCTATGGATATTGCGTAGGATCAGTGATGAGGCTTATCGAGTGAACGCGTATTGATGCAAGGTTTCATTTTGGAGTACGAACAATACTGCCCTAATGGTTAAAGAATACAGAGTTCACGTTGAGGGTAGAGTTTTTTTAGTAGTTTGACGATATTCCACTAAAAAAAAGATACTTTTAACATTTTAATTTTTGATCCAAGAAATGTGTGAGGAGAATTAGGGCATAATGATTGAGTTCTTCTAGTCGAAACTGAAGCGTTTCTTATAATATGATTGTGTTCGTACAGAAGATAGGCATTTTTGTGCAAGATATCTTCCACAAAATAGGCATCGATCACGAGACTAACTTGTAATTTGCAGGGTAGTTTGAGAAAATCATCAATGAACACAGCGCAAAGTTTCACAAGTTTGTGAAATAAAAGAAAACCGAAAGATAGTCCTCCAAAAATGACAGTGGGATTTTCAAATAACGTAGGTCACTGTATCGGTATAGCTGTCAGCGTAAGTTTTTAAATTGGACTTGGCTACACTACGTCAACTTTGAAGAACTTTCGCTACCAGGCGTAGTGCTACGATGACGTAAATTATTTAAAAGTTGAGGCTCCATCATCAGGCTCCATTTTGTGTGTTCCCTCATATCGAGGGACTTTGTGTCGAGGGGAAGGGGAGTGGGGGGAGTGAGGGGGGAGTGAGGGGAGGGCAAAGAATGAGGGGAAAGTCGATTGCTTGAGTCTGTCTCTCGGTGTTGCCATAAAATGGCCCCCCTCACCTCGACAGCAGCTCCCCTCTTATCGACTGAGGGTAAAAACTTCCCTCGCAGCAGCAAAATTGTCTAGCTTCCCTCTTTTTCCCTCTGATCACCTCGCAGCCTTGACATTTCGCCTGTTGGAAATATTACAAAAACTTGAGTTTTTGTTGTTTTTGTCCGCTGTCGGCGAAGTTAAACTGCTGCTGTTGGTAGGAGTTGTGTGTTTTTCGTTCTGTTTTCTTCTTTTTATGTGTTTGTTTGAAAATAAATGCTCAATTTTGCTTACACCATTTTATTGGTAATTTGGAATGAAAATAAGTTTAAAATTTGGAATTTGTGTCTCGGGTTTTTGTTAAGTAGGAGCGCACCTACTTAATTTTACGTGAATATTTCCGATTAACGACAACAGGAAGAATTTATTTGCATGCAAGTCTCCCGTTTCGTCCTGTGAGTCCGTTCGTGTTGTACGACCAAATGTAAAGTTTCTTCGATAATTTTGCATTTGATTTACCTTTTCCTTAGGCACATTCCTGAATGAACCTCAAAAACCGAATTCTTAAAGCCGATTTTTTACCGTTCTGTTTGACGGGATAAGTTTCAATTCAAAAACATTTTAATTTTTTTCAAATAAAATTTCAATAACAATTTAAGTCTTTAAATCAAAATTTCAATAACAATGTCATTTTGTCAATAAAAATTTAAATAACAATTTAGTTTTGTAAATGAAAATTTCAATATCAATTTAATTTTTCTATAACAATTTCAACAACAATTTCAATTGTTTTAAATTTCCATTTGTTGACGGTGTAAATTTTATATGCTATTTTACATTCTCGTGTCTTTTTCGAGAAGTTGTTTCTTCCACTTCAAAAATGTTAATTTTGAATGCTTCAAAAATGTTAATTTTGAATGCTTCAAAAATGTTAATTTTGAATGCTTCAAAAATGTTAATTTTGAATGCTTCAAAAATGTTAATTTTGAATGCTTCAAAAATGTTAATTTTGAATGCTTCAAAAATGATAATTTTGAATGCTTCAAAAATGTATTGACGCTTAACGCATATTTTGTATAATTATAATTTTTTATCTCTTGAAGTTTTAAATGCAATGAAGAATTAAATAAAAATTAAATAACAAACAGATGAAAAACATTAATTGCTACATTAAAAACAACAAATAAAAACTGAGAAATAGCAATAAAATGACAAACGAGGAGTTCCTTTATTTATTACATTTTTCAAATACATGATCTAATAATGGTGTTTCATTTTTTCCTTATATATCTTTACACTAACATTACTTGACGTAGACAAACCTAACCTAACCTAACCTAACCTAACCTGACCTAACTTGACATACCCCAGCCTACGTTACGTATTCTTTATCACAAAGTGGAAAATATTCTTATTCAGGCTGTAGACAAAATTCTTATTATATTTTAGATGAAGAAATAAATTTAACAAAGAAACTCTTAACTTAATTCAATGGAGAAAATTTAAGTTCAATGAAGCTAAAAAATATATTTGGTGTGGTGAAATTAGTAGTCAAAATTTCGCAGGACTTTTTTGAATGGGATTTTTGCGAGTAATAAGTTTGGTGGAATTTATGTTTTGGAGAAATAATTGCGTTTGGGTGTTATAATTGATGGTTGATAATTATGATTGTGAGTTGATAGTTATAATTGAGATTGATTATTAAAATTAGTAGTCAATGTTTAGAATTGATAGCTGTTTATTGTAATTGAAAGGGGATAATTATAATTGATAGTTGAAAATTAAAATTGAAAGTTAATTTAGCACCGAGTGATACGCCTATGACAGTACAATGCCGTGCACGTAAGAACATCTCCCAACTCATGCCACACACATCACTAATTACCAATTATCAAACTGTAACTGCTATCACAGTACAGGACGACGCTGAAGTCGATCATCATTGGAATCGTAGTCATAACTGTGGGAAAAAAGTGTTTTATGTAAGTTTTTTGCCGGAAAAAAACTTGTCGGTTAAACTCATCGCTTCTATATAATATGTTATAAAATATACACGTTGTGTATCTTCATATACCTTCATATCCACATACCTTCCTATACAATGTATAATATTTTTATATACTTTTATATTCATTCACTTTCTTATACGTAAAATACCTTCATGTACCTTCATACGTAATATCGATTTATGTATTAAATTGTCACAAAATGTAGTGAAAAAATATTCTGAAATTCATTTCGTGCCTATCTCTGTTGGTATGAATATATTTCTGTGTTATATTGTCTAGTCATCCTGTGTTGTCGTGTTATATTGCTGTGTGCTGTGTTATACTGTCTAGTCATCCTGTGTTGTCATGTTATATTGCTGTGTGCTGTGTTATTCTGTCTAGTCATCCTGTGTTGTCATGTTATATTGCTGTGTGCTGTGTTATTCTGTCTAGTCA
>JACJUY010012780.1:0-21367 GCA_014220935.1 Platorchestia sp. MABIK | reverse complement strand
ACCAAGTAAACCACCCGGAACGTTGCCGCCTTTCATATCCTACCTGACACAACGGAGCCCCAGTAAAACGGCTTTCGATTTCGATTCTTACAACTAAGCTACAGCTCATGAGATGTTGATAGATTATGTATCTCAATAAAAGTGTGCTATCGAATACGGATGAACTGTGTAAAGTGTAAGAAGAAAACTGATCCTGATGATCCTCAATATGTACAAGCTAAAAATAATAAAATAATTCTTAAGGGACTATGTTTAGTTTGTAAAAAAATAAAACATCTTTTGTGTCTCAATTAGAGGCCAAAAAAGGAGGTTTCATATTTGCAACTCCTCCTTTGCTATAGGAGCTTTGGGAACAGCATGATCTTTAGCTGAAGGAGCTTCAGTACTAGCATCCGCTGTTAACAAAAAGGAAGCTAGCGACAACCCTTTGGAAGAAACTGAAATGCACAATCAAGCGATTGAAAGTAAAAAAGGTTCAGGTATAAGACTAACTCCAGAGAAAAAATTTGTGGCAAAGGTCTCTACTTGAAACCACCAAAAAAGCAATACCTATCAAACCATTATCTCGACATGATTTGGAATACCACATCAATTTATTGAAAATTCCAAATGATCGAGGTATTCCCATGAGAAATACACTACCTGAATACCCTCTAGAAACTGATGCGGAATCCTGAATTCAGACACTGAAAAAAGAATTGAGAACGCCTCGGACATGTTGATTTAAGTTGGAAATATATGCTATTAACTTGACAGTTATATTTTAATTTATCCCATTATATATAAAGTCTATTTAACCGATTGTTTTGATATTGTTTTCTCTACTTACAAAATAGAGAAAATGGGTTGTGTAATTTGTGGAAATTTATGTCCAGAAATGTTAAAGCGTGTAGAAAACGAAAGCTTTCGTGCAATTCTTTTGACCTTAATAAACGTGAACTAATTTTTGAAAAAACCAAAATTATTTTTTTTTCTTCAAAATGTTTTGTCCTGTGAAAATATTTATGGAGCAAAGTTGATGTTTTCCCTCCTTGTAAAAAAATTATGCATATGAAATATTGAAAATAAATCTGAAGGACTGCTACAAAATGTAGAGCAAATAAAAAGTCTACTAAAAGATTGTAATCTAGAGTCATTATGAGATATAATTAAAGCTCTCAAAAACGAAAGGACCGAATTAGGATCAATTATAAAAAGATATGGTGATAAATATATGACTCTAAAAATAGATTTACAACTTAAATTTTCTGATGTAGACTCAATCGTAAAATTCTTAGAGTTGTTAATCTACGAATTATCTTAAAAGTTCATTGCTCTAGAATCAAAAATTTTTTCTGCTGATGAACGACTATCAAGTATAGATTAACACTGATAAAGAAAATCGATGAAATTGCTACTAAATTTGAAGTTGTGGACTCAAACATAGCCAATTTGAATAATAATAAAATTTCTGATTTTCAATAAAACTTCAAGAACCGAGAATAACATAGGGATAATCAAATGGATAAAAACTGAAGGCTTTTAAAAATAAAATTAATGATCAAATTTATTCAAAGAACAAATTAATAGAGAATCAAGTTGAAGAAAAGTAAATACATATAATTAATGTCGTGAACGAAAAGCTGAGGAATTTAGAATCAACCCTGAACAGTACCTAATATTGAATGGAAAAAGTGAAGTTTATAGGCCCGACTAACTGAATAAATTAAAATAACTCCAGCATTGATGCTTCTAAGCTTGAGAATGAATAGCAAAGCGAATTTCGCTACACATAAAGTCATTTTTATTAAACATTATCAAGTAAAACTGAACGTTTTGGACTAACAGTCCATCTTTAGCAGAATCTCTGTAGAAAAAACAACAAAAGAAAACAAATTAATTCACTGATGGAGTATTACTAAAAGTTTAAACTTTGAAAAACACGAACAACAACGGTAAAAAAATATAAGGGGAAGGAAAAACTGAACAACTGAACTATGTGTTGGCGACATGAAACGGAAAAGAACTTTGGGTGTCATTCAGAGTAGGCTTCATTTTGTTAACATGCAAAAATTCGAGCATGCGCAAATCTGTTCTGTAAGAGGTACTGGCTAAGAATGTAAAGTCGTTTAGGGAGACCGGAATATTGCCCTCTTCTGCGTGAGATCTAACAGAGGACAGTGGGGGACCAAAGTGGAAGACCAGTTCTGCAATTTCGCCCAGCGTGCTCGGAAACTCTAGTCATCAGGGTACGGCAGGCAGAACCAACGTACCGCGATTCACAACGTGAACAACTGTATTGGTACACCAGAAACGAACACAGTGAGGGCAGCAGTTTGTCGTTGAAACGGGGGAGAGAATCAATAATGTGATTGTAAATTTATTCACTAGAATCTTTATTAAAATTGTTATTTCCTCGTTCACTAGAAAGTTGCTAAAATTGGCAGTCTGTATTTTTTTTCATTTTCAGGGAAAAATATTATATGCAGGTTGTTGGGTTTGGCGTGGGTTTGCCTTTAGGGTACCCGCACACGAGTGACCTTTTATTGTCAGTTGTCACAACAAAATATTGTCACCATGGAAACTGTGGATGTGGCAGTATCAAACCACTGTAGTCTGGAAGATACTGAAAAACCACGGCAGGATCGTCGGATAAAAAAATGAAAATATGCCACCCTAGTATTGAGTATTTTAATCATCATTAAAATGCCGAACACAGACTCTTTTTTTCTTTAATGAATGAATTTATTATTCAGATGTGAAATAGGTTATTTCGCTGAGCCACTTTAGAATAGCTTGAACGCCTAACAGTTTATTTATGCACCATACTGTCCCAAAACAAGTCACATAAGCAAAAACCAGGAGTTAACAAAGCCAATCTGGCAACCTGCCACCGGCTGGGCGCTGGGTAGCGGCAACTAAAAGTTGTCCGTGTGCGAGCTCCCATTAGAAATCATGTTCTCTATCGCCTGCAACAGTTGCCGACAACTATTGTGTTGCCAGAGAAATTGATCCGGTCGCAACCAGCTCACAACTTTTTATTGTCGCCTCACGAAAAATTGCCCGTATGCGGGCAGCCATAGAAATGCATGCTTTCTATTTTAGACAATTTTTTAATTGTCGCAACTGACAATAAAAATTTGCTCGTGTGCGAGTACCCTTAGACCCAACTTTCGCTAAAATATTTTTGTGCCACTACTTCGCAAGATTTAATAAGGATAGAACCTTGGTTAGGAGTAAAAAGGCGAAGGGTTTTTCACTTTTAAGTTCAAAGTGCAGAATAATTATATTTATGGCAAGAATGAAATTCCTGCTCTCGACTCCCCCGCCTCCGGACTTCCACTCCCTTCCTGCGAAAAGAAAAGACAAGAACACAAGCATTAGTTTGAGACGTACACGGATTTCAATCGAAAAGTAAGGCCGTGGCCAGACAAACAGCAGTGGGGCAGGGCAGAGCAGAGCATTTTTGACCCTCTGGTAGCTGCTTGCTTGTGCTAGCAGGTTAGGGTGGCCAAACAAACAGCAGTGGCTAGTCCTGAGTCCGTAGCAGTTACAATCTTGGCGCCAAGAAGAACAGTGCTTTGTAATTGTGCTTACCTCAAATTTTGCTTATTAAATAGCTGTAAAACTGGCAATATTTCATCTAATCATGTTGATTTATATATATTGCTATGCTACGCATTATGTTAGCATTACAAGTACATCCGTACACTTTCGTATTTTACTTTCGATTTCCCTAGTATATTTCTACATCCAATGAATTAAATGGCTTTAATACTGTTTTTCTATTGCTTCAGGGAATTCCACCAGAAATTAATTGCATGACATGCAAGTTATGATTGCCGATAAAATAATCATGCAAATAATTTTCTGACGAATGACTTGGAACCTAATAGATAATTAAATCAAAATTATTTTGCAGTGATTTACGTGTAGATACATTACAGAACAAGGAACTTATTCGTTCAAGCGTATGAAGGTATACGTTTATGGATATAACAATCCGAATTTTGAATTTAAAAATAAAAAAAAATTTCAAAGTGTGTAAGGATCCTTTGTATTTGGCTTGCGTCACTTTGTTTCAATTTAATTGTTATTTTCCCATAGAACTTGAACATCACAACCGTTTTTTAGAGAAACTAATAGTTTTTTGGTTGCATGCTTTCACAGTTGTTTTTACCAATGTAACTGTTGAAACGCAAACTTAAATATTTCTGTATCGGCCATGCTCAGCAATTCGCGCTGGTCGAAAAAAACTTGATACATAAAAAAGGTATGTTTGAAGTCAATTTTAGTGCCGTGCGCCTAACACGAAAGACCTAAGATAAAAATGTTCGGCATTGGAACGCTTTAAAGAATAGGTATTGATTGACAAAGAAAATGCTTGGTATAGGTTTAGTTTTCCAATTTATGAGGTGGTAAATACCTATATACGCATAAATAACCTTACAAGCCCACTTAATACTAACTTCCACAGCGTCTGCCATAAATGATCATTGTTCATTAACATAGTTATGATCGAAATATTATGAGATGCTCTCCCGACCGCAGGAATAGCTTACACCGAGGAGATCAGAAGTTCGACATCCTCCCCGTGCGAACTCTACCGTGCAACTGACTGCTAGCTCCTGAGCGGTGTTTCATCATCCAAGATAAAACGCTGCTGCCGCTTGCTCCGGACAGCGCTGCCCCATCCTGCTCCTTGCTACTTGTCTGGCCACCCTAATAGGAATACCACTAACATAAAACACCGCGCCGGCTCTGCTCTGCCCTGCTCCACTGCTGTTTGTCTGGCCGCGGCCCAACGGCTGATTACCATTGGCTCAGCACTGATCCGCTAGTCAAATTAAGTTACCCTAAATAAGTAAAATAATTACCCTAGAGAAAGCGTCAACCTTTGATCTCTAAACTATTTAGGCAAAGTAAGTTAGAAGTGCAAACCGTTAATAGCAATTAGAAAATAATTAAGGTAGAGTCTATTAAATGAATGGAGTCGTCTCCCATACGGCTGGAGCGAAAATTCCTCTTAATGACTGAGGTACATAAAGTAGGTCCAGGCTACCTATGCACCCACCTATACAGGTCGTCAGGAGTAGCGCCGAAATTGCTCTCGCTATCCTCCTCATCCCCAGCTCCAAGCCCATCCTATGTCGAAGATTTACAGGATCATGTTCTCGTGGATAGCTTCCGGTTGGAATTCAGAAATATGCCTTGGGGCATTACTGAGCGATTTTTGCCCAGACGACCTCCCCAAGGTCCCCAATCTTCTCCGGATATGTGAAGAGAAGTTCGAAGAGAGAAGCCACAAGAGGAAGCTCCAAAACTCACTCCAATCGCTGTAGAAGATGACTTCTCCGAGCTTCGAAAAGGGTGGAGAAACTCCGCCAAGAAAACTGGCTGATACTGCCACTCTGAAGGTCAAATCTGTTCTGAAGCAGCAGTTTAGATACAAGGATAAATAATTCGTGTGTGAATTTCAGAAGGTGCAGTCACTGTTGAGGTAAAATTCTTAGTATGGAGGTCATCTCTGATGGCATGATTTTTCTTCCAAGTCGGTTTGCTAGATAGACCCGGACGCTACTTTTTGCCTGACCTAAGGGTGACGCTTTTTACAACTTAGAAGGAGATAAATGAACAATGAAAGACATTTTATAGAAAATTTAGAACAACTACGATCAAAACTGGTTAAAATGATGTCCTCCTGTTTGTAGGCTGTATTTTGCAAGCGCTATGTTGATGACACTTTTGTTTGGTTCAGAGATAAGGCGCATGCTTACCTCTTTCTCTAATATTTAAGTCCTCGTCAAAGCAATATCAGATTTACTAGGGAAGACGAAGACAACAATAGATTACCGTTTCTTGATGCTTGTGTAGAGAGAGTTGACAATACTTTTCAGTGCTCTGTTTTGTTCATACAATTTTAAGGACCTGCAAAAAGAGTTTGATTTTTTATGACGTTATTTTGCTAAAAACGGATTTCCTTCTTCTGTTGTTGACAGGCATATTAATAAATTTTTCTCAAAAGTTTACGACAACTCTCAATTTATTCAGTCTTGTGCTCAACAAGCGTTTTTGTGAAGTTGCCGTATTTTGGCCATCAGTCGTTGAAACTAAGTGAGGATGTTAAATTCCTTATTAATTAGTTTTTCCCGTAACTCAAAAGTCAAATGATTCGAGTGAATGATTTTACAATTGGTTCTCTCTTCCGTTTCAAAGACAAACTGCCATCCTCACTGTGCTCGTCTCTGGTGTACCAATACAGTGGTTCACGTTGTGAATCGCAGTACGTTGGTTCTACCTGCCGTACCCTGATGACTAACGTTTTCGAACACACTGGGCGAAGTTGCAGAACTGATCTTCCTCTTGGGTCACCCCCACTGTCCTCTGTTAGATCTCACGCAGAACAGTGCAATGCTCTGGTCTCCCTAAACGACTTTACAGTCTTGGCCGGTACCTCTTACAGAACAGATCTGCGCATACTCGAATCCTTGCATATTTACAAAATGAAGCCACTCTGAATGACACCCAAAGTGCTCTTCCGCTTCCTGTCGCCAACACAAAGTTTGATTGTTCAGCTTTTCCTTACCTTTTATTTTTTACCGTTGTTGCTCGTGTTTTCCGAAGTTGAAACTTCTAGTAATTCTCCAGCAGTGAATTAATTTTTCCTCTTTTGGTTTTGTTTTACAGAGATTTTGTTGAAGATGGGCTATTAGTCTGAAACGTTCAGTTTTATTTGATCACTTTTAATGAAAAATGACTTTACGTGTAGCGATATTCGTCTTGCTTTTTATTAACTGTATTAAGTCAAAGAGATTCACGAGCAGAGTCAGTTCCACAAAGAAAAATAGAAGAACTAGCTAAAAACTTGAGGGATGTAGATAATCTTTTCCATGAGTTTTCGAGAGAACTTATTTCTAATCAGAATGAAATCAGTCATTTAAAGTTAATGCTGTCGAATGAAACTAATGAAAATTCCAAATTACACTAGAAAGTGAAGAGTTTGAGTGAACGTGTAAACAATTTGATATCAATGAGAATTCGAGAAAATTTACAGAATTGAAAATACTCTGTATTAAAAATTGATGGTCGTGAATATTTTCGGACGACAAGAAAACAAAATCATTGTAATCTTCTCAACCAGGACGTCCTTGAATAGGTTTTAATTATCTTAATGGAGATTAAAATTTCGATTTAAATAATAGACGACTTGCAAGTATTTCTTTTCCAATCGAAGAATTTGACGCTGCGAATAAAAAATATGTTGAAGTTTTAAAAAATTTGAGGCTTTATTTCATTGTAAATTGTAAGAGAAAATCTTATCAATGAAAATCATTACTTCAGAAGTGATGCAATCCAAGCCTCACTTGATGGGAAAACCACAGGTCTTCAAGAAAAACTCGATGAAATTAGGCAAAATCTCGATGAACATATTAGAATCACTAATGATAAAATAGAGGTTATTCAGAGGGCACTTTGAAACGAATAGAGTTCTCGAAAAATGAATTTAAGGGATTAGAAGAAAATGGGATAAATAGTTTGAAGTTAGATTTTGCTAAAATAGAAAGAGTGTTTAACGACATAAGTTCATTCATTGAGACCTTTACAGATAATCTACATCAACAGGATAGAGAAACGATTATAAATGCGGAAGGAATAGAAAACTCAACAAAGTTAGCACAAAAATTGATAGAAGATAATGCTGATATGAAACAAAGATTAGCAACGATGGAGAACACTTTGAGGAGGGGAACTGTTGGACCATTAAATTAAAAAAACATGGTTTCAGGATGAAAAAATATCTGGCCTTCTAAAATGCTTTCCAAACTTTCTTAAATGCGCCTTGACCGCGCAGAATAACTTTCTATAGGTGTTATACAACATATTAACTTTTTGAAGGGTGAAATAAGTAAAGTATTTACAAAATTAGAAATTCTAAAAATGAGATTGAAAATCTAGAAGCAAAAGTTAAAAACGTATTTGAAGGAAATAGTTCTCAACCTAATGAATAGAAGCAATTTTAAAATAAAACCTAACGTTCAATGTGAAATGACTAATTTGCTAAAGATGGCAAATTCATTTTCTTTGATGTTAAGAAAAATCTCTACATATCGCCATACGTGAAAAATACCAAAAAATGTTGCACAATACAAATGTTATTTACAATAATAGGAAGCTAACCATGTAAAACGAAGTCGATTTTCCAGATATTACCCACCTAGACAATCATTTATGAAGCGATCTAGAGTAAAAAATGTTATATGAAATGGAAGACTGTATTACTCGAGCTCAACGAGAAGTGGTTCTTAACTCATGGAATATTACCCAGCTGCTCATTGAGAATGAGCACATTCGAGAACTTATTAGTTATCTGATGTATCATTTTAATGAATTTAAGATTCAATTTTATCAATTACAATCAGAACTTTTCTAACTTTTCAGCCTTACGAAATAGTCCAATTTCCACACTTGTAAGTGGGTTCAGGAAGGCTCCTAGCATTTTTGTCTAAAACACAGTGATTCATAAAAATCTATATATCTGTCTGATTATAAAATGCAACGTTTCGACGTATCTAACGTCATCCTCAGGCTGGAAAAAAAATACAGAATAATTTTCAGTCACATTGGAAAAACGCAAAAACTAACACTTAAGTACTATAGACTAGATATGTAGATCACAAAAGACGAAAGCGACTAGACAAAGGATCAAATTTTATATCACAGAAATAATGAAGCACATATTTTACTTCGCGATAACGTAAATTTATTAAAAATTTAAAAGCGAAGAATAAAATTCTAAACATTTTGAACGTTTCGGGATAAATCCCATCATCAGCTGATAAAACACACATGAAAGTAAATTTGATTAGTTATAGAAACCAACGGTTCATGAGACTATAATAAATTAGATGGAAATGCACAGTGGGAAAGAACTAGACATATCATTTGGTGCTGGTCTACCCTTTAAAATATGCAGAGACTCTAAAATACGTACATCACTGAAATTTGACCCCTGCCCTATGATTGAAAAATTATTGTTGGAGATAATTGAATCGCAGTTGTCTGCGTGAACTCGGATTGCAGAATGGGGTGGAAAGCTGAAAGTCTGCTAAACAGTTTAAGTTTAAAAAAATCATTTAGTTTTTTCGTCAAGGGAAGGTTTAAGTTCATGAACGTGTAATGCTTCAATTATCTGAATATGATATTTTTTATTAGCATTATAAAGAATTTTGGTGTTAGGGAGCAGGTCTTCATAGGATGGTTTGCAACTATGGTCAACACAAAAATGATTGAAGATGGAACCTTGATATTTATGAGCTGTTAATCTTTGCTTCAGGGTCATTCTGGTCATGCCAATGTCACGTTTATCCTGTTGATTTTAAACCAGTGTTTTATAAAAGGCACGTCAATGAAACTTTTTTGCTTCTCAAAGAACAAGCTCATGCATCTCAATTCCTTGATTATTCGAATTTCAAGCATAGTTCGATTGAATTTACGATGGAGGGTGAGAATAACAACAATATTCCTTTCCTTGATTGTTTGGTCAGCAGAGTGAATGGCAGATTTCAAACATCCTTTTATGGGAAAACAACGTTCTCCGGACTAGGTTTGAGTTTTTTGAGTTTTTGTACCTTTAAATTTAAATGAATAGCATCAAGACGCTTTTAAACCGTGCCTTCTTGATTTCATCCAATTTTAATGTCATGCATTTTGAGTTTGAAACTCTTAAAAAAATTTTCGTTAACAATGGATATCCAGTTACTTTATTCGAGTCCCAGTTGAAACAGTTTTTGTCCAAAAAGCTTAATAGTCATCCGACCACCGAAGACCCTACTAACAAACTTTACATTTCTCCTCCATTTTTCGGTGCCCAATCTGAGAAACTGAAAAAAGAGCTAAAATCTCTTGTGGTTAAATTATTAAAAATTAATTTACATGTTGTTTTTGTGAACAATTTTTCTATCAGATCATTTTTCTGTTTCAAGGAGAAACTTCCCGTTGCGATGCGATCCTCTGTTATTTATTAATATTGTTGTGCACAGTGTGCATCCAGGTACGTCGGTTGTTCCGGTCGTTCCCTAGGACAGAGCATAGGGGAGCATAGGGGAGTCAGCTACCGCACAGGATCAAGGCTAGGACAACCACCCTATTCTGCAATCCGTGTTCACGCAGACGACTGCGATTCAATTATCTCCCACAATAATTTTTCAATTATAGGGCAGGGGTCAAATTTCACTGATGTACGTATTTTAGAGTCTCTGCATATTTTAGAGGGTAGACCAGCTTTAAATGATTTGTCTAGTTCCTTCCCACTGTGCATTTCCATCTAATTTATTATAATCTCATTAACCGTTGGTTTCTATAACTAATCAAATTTACTTTCATGTGTGTCTTTTTCAGCTGATTATGGGATTTTTCCGTGCTCGCAGTGGCACAGTGGTTAAGGGATCGGCCTTGCATGTTGGAGACGAGGGTTCGTATCCCGGCGCTGGCGCGGCGATTTTCCCCGTTGGGTATAAGGGAAAGCTCAAGCACAATACCCCACTCAACCCAGGTGTCGGAAATGGGTACCGGCATTACGGGGGAAACGTCATGGTGTCCTATATATAGTGTTAGTTATAAGACATTTGAACAACCAATGCTCAAGATCATATGTATCAGGCTTGATTGGAAATAAAGCATCCTAAGATGCCGATGTTTTTTTTATCCCGAAACGTTCAAAATGTTTAGAAGTTTATTCTTCGCTTTTAAATTTTTAATCACAGAAATAGTAGTAGGACTAGAAATATTGTACGTAAACCGCGATGTTCACTACACGAAGGACAAGAACAAAATGGTCGAGCAGCCTCGTCATACCTAGCAAGCTGAAAGTCTGCTAAACAGTTTAAGATAAAAAAAATCATTTAGTTTTTTCGTTAAGGGAAGGTTGTCATGAATGGGTGTCATGAATGTGTAATGCTTCAATTATTTGAATTTGATATTTTTTATTAGCATTATAAAGAATTTTGGTGTTAGGGAGCAGATCTTCATAGGATGGTTTGCAACTATGGTCAACACAAAAATGATTGAAGATTGAACCTTGATATTTATGAGCTGTTAATCTTTGCTTCAGGGCCATTCTGGTCATGCCAATGTAACATTTATCAAGAGACTTACATTCTCTTCTGTTACATTTGAATTGATAGATCACACTGGCCTTGTCCAGATCGTTGACCCCAGATGCAGAAGATCATTTTTTACTAATTGGTGACTGATTTTGCGATCTTTATTAAACACGCAAACTTAAATAGAAGTTTCTGGATTTATTGGCTTCACAAAGGTTTTAACAATATTTTAAAGACTCGTTCGTCAATTTTGTAATTATCATGCATTTGATTTTCGTAAAAAATCTTGATACGGTTTTTATTCACTGAACTATTGTCACTACTCATGCCTATTGTCACTACTCATGCCACTACAATGGTTTTATCAATCGAGGTTTTAGGAAAGTTGTTTTTAACAAGTAAACGTTTAATTCGAAGCATTTCCGAGTGAAAGTTTTCCCAATAACTGCAAACTTTTTGAGCTCTATTTATCAAGGTATGGATGACGCCTTCTTTATAGATTTGCGGAGCTTCACAATCGTATTAATAGTTTCACCAGAATGGGAAGGTTTGACATGAACGGATCTATGGAATGTACCGTTAGAAGCTTCAACCAGAACATCTAAAAATGGGAGCTTACCGTGTAGACCTAACTCATATGTGAAATTTAAAACCGATTTTTCAAACAACAAACCTCTATACGTTTCCAGATGCTCAAGGTCTTGTACTTCAATAAAAATGTCGTCCACATATTTACAGTAAATGCTCGGTTTTACATCCATCCCATTTAACACCAAGTTCTCAACATTTGAAGTATAAAAGTTATCAAAAGTAGGTCCTAAAGGGGAACCCATTGCAACGCCATCCACCTGTCGGAACAAACTAGCATCAATATGTTTGAATGAAGCTTCGGATGTAAAATCGAAGGAAGTTTCTTCACAACATGGCGAGGAAACAGATCCGGTGAAGCAGCGTTATCTCCATTGTTTACGTAGTCCAAAATAATATCTACAGTATTTAGCACTGGTACACTAGTAAACAATGATTCTTCTAGTGAAGCTATTATACCGGTAGGAGTTTGCTGCGCAACATTGTCACAAATTCATCTGATAAGCGGAGCATATATTTCTGCTGCAGAAATGGCAATATGATTTTATTTAATGTCTTAGCCACTGAATAGGTTACTGAAGGAACCTGTGAAATTACTGGCCTTAATTGATTCCTATGGATTTTTGCGTTGTCATATATGTAACCAGGCTGGTTATGCCCTTTCAATTATATGGTCTAACTTTTGCTGATATGTACACATCGGACTTAAAAATTACGTATTTATTACATTTTTCAGCTTTGCGAATCACTATTTCTTTATTCGAACGGAAATTACGGATGGCCTGGCGCTGTGATTGAGTTAGACCCTTTCTACTGAACGTGCTTCTATTGCGAGTGCTCTCAGCTATCAATGCGGCGTCTAAGTTAGGTTCAACTGTAACTAAACTTTCACGACTTAGTTTGAGAATATTTTGATGGGCCAACTCCAACTGCAGCTGCTTTTTAATTGGATCAAATCTATTTTAGTATAGTAGTTCCAACTCAAATTTAAACCATCAATTTCATGTTCGTTTAATACAACATCAGTTAAATTTAAGTACTTCTTACACTGTTCGAGTAAAATCAAACTATCGTCGTAAAGCCGATTGAGCTTACGCGAAACTGCTGCCAAATTGCTCTCGTGTTCCCGAGTTCTTGTAAAACGGAGTGCTTCTTCGAATTCTTTCAAAACTTCTTGCCGTGCTGATCTTCGAAAATATGCATGTTCTTGCTGCAATTCATCATTCAGTTGAATTTTCAATTTTAATTTCCGATCAAACTCGCGCTGTGCTGTATTTTCTTCCGAAAATCGTACGTCAGCGTAGAGAGTCTCGCCCCTCCATTGAGACTCTACGAGAGTCTCCCCCCTGCTCTCAGTAACTCTACGCTGTTGTTTAGACTTCTAGTATGGGAATATACTGATTTTACCGACCTATTTCCTCATAGTAAATCGACATAACAAGCAAAATATCAACTACCCAAACTATTTTTTCAAAAGGATATAAACTGTGTTAAATAGTTGAGCTTTTAAAAATCGGTAGTGGAATTATTGATAAATTTCTCAAAGGTTTACCTTTGAAATGCAATGCAAAGTTCATCCTTAAATATTTTGAAGAAAACGCTTTTATTCCTGTTCCTAGCAAAGTAGATGCTAAGAAAGACACAATTGTTTGTCATGGAGGCGCCATGACACACTTTAGTGTGTAACATGACACACTTTAGTGTGTAACATGACATACTTAGGGCAGTCATGACACACTTAGGGGAAATCTACGGAACCTAAAACATAGATTTAACTTACTCCTACCATACCCCTCTGTCTTGCCTGTGGATTAAGAAAAATGAGTACTTACAGAATTAATGAATCATTCGAAGCTTATGTTGTACCACACATTGACCATTAAATTTTAAATTATTACAATATTTCCAAAGAAAAAAATGCACTACTTACGAAGTCACCGTATTCTGTAATTTTACAGAGAAGATATAAAATATTTCATACCGTGTGTAGAGAAACTTCACGAATTTATTCAGAGTATAACAGTTTAATATAAATCTGCAAATAAATTGAGAGCGGCTCATTTCATACTGTCGTGTAAAGAAACTTTACGAATTTATGCAGAGTTGAACAGAATAATTGAAATCTGAATCTGCAAATAAACTGAGAGCGTCTACAAGATTTTCCTCACAACAGCATTAAATGTGTTTTAACATGACATATGAATTGGAATAATTGTGACGGTTTTAAAGCCTTAACGTTTATCGAATGAAGAAAGCCCTGATTTCAAGCTGAATTACATCTTTAGATAACTAAAAATTTTTTCACGCATTAAAAATAGGCTTCAGCACAACCACATCTTACATCCATTCGTTCAAATAAAAACAGCATCAGTTCAGTTCACTCATTTTATTCAACACTGAAATGACACATTTTCCCTGTATTTAATTCTCGGAATATTAATAGACGGGATATTTATTCAAAGCAATAAAAAAGGTGGACACAAATTCAGTACTGAATGTTTATCTACTTAGAACTGGAAGTGATCAAAATTATTCTACGTTCGTGAGCACATTTCTGTATAATCAAGAAATATTCTAACAATCAGAATCAATTTTATTTTCCACTTTCAGTTTCATTTAACTCAGAAAGTAAAGGTCTCACGCTTCAGCACACAAATTCTCCATTTTTAAATGAAAAATGTCGACACCTGTTATCACGCACAAATGAAATTCTAATTTCTCACAAATCTTTAGAAATTGTAAATCTGAATCACACGAATAAAATGAAAATTCATTTAAAAAAAAATATTTAAACCTGTGCGCCCATTTCCATGTAAATCTAGAAACATTAAAACGGACGAAAATAATTAAGTTCTGCGTTAAGTTTCATAATTAAGTTCTCGTAAAATTAAGCACGTCTTTCGTTGTGATGAAAATAAGTTCATTTGGAAAAAGAAAACAAATTTTCAAACACTTGTCTTCTACAAATAAAATCCTGATTTAACTATATACAGGAAGGTTCCATTTTGAGTCAAGAAAGAACCTAAAAATACTTATTTAGTTTTTCACTTTACACAAGTAACAAAATGAAGGTGAAGAATAAAGTTTTCAAATAATTGTTTGAACGTTCACAAATAAATCCAGGTACTTTCGAAAACACGAAAAATTATTTTATTCTTCACTTATGAGGTCCATAAATAACGAGTTCTAGCATAGTTAGTTGAAGTCTTAGGCTACAAAAGAGAAAATATTTTCTGAAGTTAAATCAGCCAAAAAAATTCTACCATAATTATAGTACATAAGAATTCTCATTTAATAACTAAGGCAATATAGTTTAATAACACAATTTTTTTACGCGACAAAATAGAACATTACATATTACCAATCGCAGTTCAATGCAATGGACGCTATAAAATCAAATAATTCTAGTAACTTCAATTTTTTTTTTAATCTACGCACTTTTCCACAAAAATCAAAGAATATTGGAGTAGACGAAATTG
Source organism: Platorchestia sp. MABIK (assembly GCA_014220935.1). Taxonomy (NCBI): domain Eukaryota; kingdom Metazoa; phylum Arthropoda; class Malacostraca; order Amphipoda; family Talitridae; genus Platorchestia; species Platorchestia sp. MABIK. Next base: position 6,219 of record JACJUY010012780.1, on the reverse strand, counting down.
TATCTTAGTTACTTCTATTTTACAAAATGTGAAGGTCTCATCCAACGCTAGGAAACATTCTCTCTATTCTGAAACTGTGGAATGATCTTTTAACATTTATCATCTGAAATTTTCGTTCACATACTACTACGCCAATACAATGTGAGTTTCATTTTCACTCGAGGAAATTTTCAGCAATATTTATTTCAAAGTAGTGTACTGAAAGGTTTGTACGTTTGTGACTCAGATCACAGCTCAAGTTAATTACTAATATAAAGAAAAATAAAATGGAAAAGACAATTAATCAACATTTACATGCATATTTCTTCATGAAATCAGAAATGTTCAAACAAACGGAAATAATTTTAATAATCACTTTTGGTGTCATAATGAGCTCAAATTCCTGCTAAGTTAACAATATCTCAAGTAAGAATTTACGTTTCGATCCAGTGAAAACATTAAAGCTTGTATTAGAACTTGGAATATATAATTCCACGTGAATATAAAATGAAAGTAATCGTGTTACTTTTGAACTATAAAAAATAAAGAGATTTCCACACAAAACTGGAATTCCATAACGTTGCATCAAACGATGTTCATTGGTTTCACTGAGTCAAAAGGGCGTCACTCGTGATGTGTTGACCGCCATTGATAACGATACCGAGGTCGTTTTGTGAAGATCCAATGATTTGTATGTAAACTTGCAACAATAACAAATTTTTGAGGATGTGATGAATAAGTTTGTCTCCCGGGAAAGTTTAGTTATGTTAATAAATTGAATGTGAAATCCTCAAAACAAAATTCAGCACTGAATAAGTTCAGAACTCGGCACTAAAAAAGTTCATGTTAATAACACCTCTATCATAATGGTTTTGAAACATCTGATACTCTTGGAAAGAGACCAATCAAAATTTCATTCTCAACACAATCGACGGCATTTAAATTAGTCAAATTTCAAATCATTTCTAATAGTTCATAATATTTAATTAGTGTATCCAAATACAATAGTTGTGAAAATTAGAATCCCCATTCACTTATCAAACTAAGAAAGTTTTGTTCTAGTTTATGGACAAAATTGTGAACATATCAAAAACAGGCTCATGAGCGACCGCGTCCATCAAGGTCTGAAATAATTACATTAGCTATAAAAGTACCACTTATATTCCGCATGGAAATAACACGGTAGTTGTTATATCTTCGTTAAAAAGATCCATCAATTTCATTTCGCAAACGCAAAAAATTCCAAATTTTATCCTTTGTGTTCTGATTATAAATAAATAAAAATTGATTTATGCATGAAAATATAGGACATATTTTTGTCGTTAGAACTCATATTCTTACCAGGTAGCAAAGGAATGACTAGAAGTAAAAACTAAAGTTATTCAGCACCAGTTTGGACGTCTCTATGTAAATCCAGAAACTTGCAAACACAGGCAATGAATTTTGTTTCACACATTTGAGCAAAAAAAAGAAAACCGAAACTTTGCAAAGTTAAACAAGTCTACCAAAATAGTAAAAATATTCATTCAATTTGGTACTGAAAAAATCTTCCACACCTATTCATCCATACGCATTAATTCTCATTGAATCATTAAATTCTTGTTAAATAACCCACTCCTATAAAGAAAAAATTACATTTGTTTACATGAATACAATTATCGCTATAGGTAATCACACCTCAAGTTCTTGGCTAGTATTAGAAAAATTGTAAATTAGTTCAACACGTTTTCTGCTCTGAGTTAAACTGAAGTTCACTATTCAATTCAAATTTAAAGTCAATTGCAGTAACAACATTGAAAATAGCAATCATTACCTCGATCTTCCCTGTATTTAGGTACTATTAACTATTATATTATAAAAATTGAGTGAGTGACCGGAGGTCGGTCTGCAGCATTATGAAAATCCCTTGAGTGACCACCGGTGGGTTCTTCGCAGGAAACGTGTAAGCGAGAACGCGGTTCAATGCACTGTATGGGTTATAGTGTCTTGTCACACTAGATCCTCTGCGTATAGAAACAGTACATTGGATTACTTGGCTGTAATTTGCGGCGTCGAACGCACTGCTGGGGCGAGTCTCCAAAACAGATTGAGACGAGGTAGGATGAGGACGATAACTGCCGAGGTTGTCCAACGAGGACGATAACTGCCGAGGAACTACAGGTTGAGACCACTGAGCGCCCTGAGGCTCGTGCTGTGCTGAAACAAATAAGCATAAGGTTTTCATTTTGAAATTCAATGCGAGCACACCTAGGCAATTTTTATTGAGCAGTGGTTTTGTGAAGTATCCATTTATTAAAGGTGCCCACTCAACTGCGTAGCAGTGTAACCAGGGTTGAGTGTAAAAAGATTCACATACAATTTTAAAAATCATGCATAGATTTACTAATTATTTTACTCAAAATTGAATCCTCATAGTGTAATGTAATCAAAACCAACCATTAAGTACCAAAAACTGCTAATTTTCTCGGTCATATGTTTGATAAGGCTACGAATAATTTCCTGACCTCAAGTGAAGATGAATTTTCAAAAAAAATCAGTATTCTGTATTTTTTACACTCTGCTCTGCACATAACACAGTGTGATTTGAATTTGGATGCAAGTTGATCTGAACCTCCCACACTAAAACAAGGTTCCAACAAATATGAAAGAAGGTGCTGTTCAGAATGAAATGAAGAGAAAGGGGAATCTGTGCACATGGAACAACTTGTGCACAAAAAAAACATAAGATTGAAAAGGGCTTCATGATAACAAGATATTAATTTCATTGAAACCACTTATATTGAAAGAAGCTTTTGAAACCAAATAAGAGCGGAAGAAGATAGCAATGTGTAACAATTAAAAAGATCAACAGTATGCCGAGAAACGATGCTCCTCAACCATACAAAAATCTTAATTCATTTGTACAAAGACTTCCTAAGCTTCAGTTGGCGACCTCACCAACTGTGAAACATCTGTTCAGTTGAGGCGAAACTGGAAGAACACCCATTGAACTGCAGAATGAACGTGGAGAAACATCCTAGCTGCTATTTCAGCAGCGGCTTCTTTCGTTTTTGCTGAATTCTACTATTTTACGACAATTCTACTATTTTTGTGCTATAAAAGATAAAAATTAATCAATCAGCACCAGTTAGATGTCTGCATTTTCAAACATTTGTGAAGCACTTCACTTAATACACAATGTGAGAAATGATGAGCTTCAGCCCCTCTTCTTCCTTGCAACTATGAAAATGGAATATTTAAAGTTCCTTTCGAAGTACATATTTAACAAGTTGTTTGCCTCCTTGCTCTAGCATTTTAAAACGTTAACTAAATAGCTGAATTCAGGGAACGAAAAGACTGAAGAATCTATCAGGATAAATTTTTAGAATACTTCTTGAGTTAAATGTACTTAGGTAAGAATTAAAATTCTATTAAAAATAGTATGGGGGGGGGGATCAAAATATAAAAATAACAGAAACTATTCATGAACAAAAAAACACTTACGATTGAAATCCTCACTAAGCGTCTTTTGAAGCAGGTTTATGCCAATAATGAATAGAACTAATCTGATCGGGTTGAACTCAAACTCTCCAAAATACATGATGAAGTCTGATTCGTCATGAAATGAAGTCATGTTGAAAAGCAATACAACGTAATGACTGAGTGAAAAAGTATGAACGATGCTCAAATAGCTATGGTGTATGGAACCAGTCAGACTGTACTACAAAATAATCAAAACTTTGAGGCTGATACTTTCTTTTTTAAAAACTTCATGCTCTGTCCACATATAGTTTTTTTCCTTTAAAATAACTTATTTTGTACACAAAATACCACCATATGTTCCTTACCTTTCTGATAAGAGTTCCTTGAAATATTTCAAACCAAGCGTTGCTCCTCGCCGAAAAGCTTGAGAAGGTATTGAAGAAACGTTTTGATGACTTCTAGACGTCCCTCAATGATGCAGACCTCTTTGCAACATGCCAGTGACACAGACGTAGTTGACAGGAAATAGGGCTGTCATAGATGACCACTTGCCACTGTACCTGAGAAATCAAAAAAAGGTGAGAATGTGGATAACATGTTGAAAACACTAATAATTCTGCGTGTTTGCATTTTTTGTTTAATTAGCAATGTGCCAAGTGGCTTGCTCATCACCATCTACCCTTTTTGCTTTCAGGAATAATAAAAGAATGAGCATAGGTAGTAAGCCTGATTTTCCAAAACTTCTACAAATTGGGGGAGAATGAGAATACATGTACATGAATGAATTAAATTTGTTGTTAATTTAAAATTGTTAATGTTCTTGATTAGGAAATAATTAAAAATGAAGGCTTCCTAAAATATTCCTGAGTGTCCTATGAAAGGAAAGATGAAATAATTTTGGTTTGTTATTGGAAAAATGGAGAAAATCAATTAATTTCTATGAAGTTAATACAAAATCTAAGTTTGTTTTTGAAATGTGTTAACATAAAGACTCTAGTTCAAAAAACACACATGGTATCATAATAATCCCTAGCAATGTTTTCACAATTGATTGAAAAAACAACACAAATACATTCAAATTATTCCCAGCTAAAATGGAAATTAATACTGGTAATTATGAAAAACATCAGAGAAACACTGAAACTGCAAAGTAATTAGATAATATAGATTATATTCAATTCAATTAAGTGTTCTAACTTTTTTTAGAACAGCATTTGATTGTGATATAATCATTTTAACATACCTTCAAAACAGGTAATATACACCATGTACTGAAGTGGTTTCTTGGTACAGAAAGTGCAGACCACTTCTTTCTGGCATAAATCTCAAGCAGATTTGTGCACATTCTCATTAAAAGCATATTCACTTTGTGTAAGACACAAACATTTCAAGAGCATTATGATACTAACAAAATATTTTATAGCACTCCTGCAGAAAATCAGATCATATTTGGTATGCAAGTCTACTAGGGCTTCAACAATTCTGAAAGTCAAAAACAAAATAATTACCAACATTGTAACATTTGAACTTATCAGTACCTGAAGTATTGTAGTCATATTTAATAATCTAGCAAAAGGCTTTAAAAGTTTAAAATAAGTCTTTTGCTCAACCCTACCAATTAAATCAACAACAGCTTGAAAGATATAGGCAATCTATAATGGATTACAGAACTGGTTTAAAATTATCAGATAATATGGAAGGAAAAAATGATAATAATATTAACCACAAATCAAATTTTTGAAACATTACATTGGCTATTCAGAAAGTATTCATTCTTTCCACCAATGAAAGTTTTATAAAAACTCATATTTAAGCTATCGCTTTGGCAAAGCCAAATTAGAGGATGATAACGCTTACGTGTTATAGAAGGTCAGTGGTAGAACTAAAGAAAAGGTGTAATATTGCCAGAAGGTAACTTTTCATTTATAACATTGATTGTAAAAAAATACTTAGTTTTATTTAGCCTTGTGTGTTTGGCAAAATCACATAATGCTCAAGTTTTTTATTTGTATGTGCTACAAATTGTCATTGTTGATCTTGAATCTGAAGCATATCCTTGCATTCCTACTTAGTTGAGTATGAAATCTTGCTAATAAAGCCAGGCATATTTTTTTTCTTTAAGGATCAGAGGAAATTACATTTAAATTATGCTGAAACCTACATGCAGCAATTATGAAATGCTGAGATTATGTTGTGAACAGCTATAGTACGCAATATTTAGCTTCATCCAAAATGTTTCAAAGAACACATATAGGTATAAAAAAAACATATTTCACTCTTGTCAGAATAATGTGAACTATTTTCCACTCAAAGGGGAAAATAATTGATAAAATATCATGATTAAAATTTTAATGGAATCATTTCATGATGAACAATATAAATGTTTGCTCAAAGCTAAATTATGTTAGGATAATGTTTTGTTAATCATCTACCACATTCCCAACTTTCACTAACAAACAGCCTCATAACATTTAAACTTGACATATAAAAAATATCCAGTAACAATATTCTCACGCAAAAAGTAACATAACTTCCTTAGTAGAAGACTTTGAAAAACTTTTCGACAGAACATTGGTCATCACTTCCAAATTTTATTCAGTCACGGCTTTGTCTTCCATTAGAAATTCCATTCTCAGCCTTGAACTAACGGTTTTGCAGTTCTATACACAAACTGGCTCTAGCCACATATTGTCCCGCCGCCCGACCGTGCAGCTTAACTTTTACGAATTAACGAACACTGAAGACATAGACTTACCTAACACCCATAGAGGGGTCAGG
>JACJUY010012779.1:2662-21376 GCA_014220935.1 Platorchestia sp. MABIK | reverse complement strand
AACATTTTACAATCACACGAAAATTAAATTTCACATGCTACTAGCATCGGCAGAGAAAAGTTCACTGGATTCAATTGAGAAGGATCGTTGTACAATACCAGCCATAACATTTGCAACACTCCTGGGACAAAACGAGAAAGTCAAAAACAACCTAAAATATAGTGGCCAAAGTATACTCAAAGAGTGTAAGGGACGGCACATTGTCACACAATATTAACTCGAGCATTTTTGGAAGGGAATAAGTTCTACATATATATACACACACACACACACATACATATATATATATATCCATACACATATATTCACATATACATACATAGGAGCGTCACATGTGAGTACATACATGTACTTTATTTCGCATACAAGTAATCATATTGCATGTGTATAATGCAGATATGTCTTGATTGTTGTATGATATAATGAAAAGATAAGATAATTAGCACTAAAAATTTCTGATTTCTTTTTCAGTACGTACTGCAGTCTACACTTATTGTGTAGACGCAAGATAGAGAGCTATTTTACTTTTGAATTTTCTAAGTGTTTGAGGGGTTTTGATGCTCTGGGGAAGTTTATTCCACAGTAAGGCACCTGATGCTGACAGAGCTCTCTGCCCGATGTTAGATGAACGGTTTTTGATTAAGACATCACGTCTCCTATTCGGCTTTAGGTTGGTGATGGTAGGGGAATGGAATTTCACTATTTCAGCATTGCTATGAGGAAGATATAAAGAGAAGAATACGTATTTGGCTTTGTGCGCCAGAAACCTCTCATGAATAGAAGCCCAGCCGAGCTTATTCAGGAGAAGTGTTACGTGATCATTCTTTTTGAATTTACCTTTGCATACAACCTTAGCTGCAAAATTTATGCATTTTTGTAGATCTTTTTGGAGATATTTCTGTATCTCTCCCCATACCAGGCTGCAAAAGTCAATACGTGATAAGGCCAAGGATTGGATGGCCAATAATCTAGATTCTTCGTCAAGCATACTTTTAATACGATTAAAAAATATTAAAGACCCGGGAATTGTGTTGCAGGTTTTGTCAACGTGGGATTTGAAAGACCTGTCTCTATCGAACCAAACACCCAATTTTTTTACTTTCTCTGATGGGTTAATTTTATCATTTCCAATCGTAAGAGTTAGATCCAGATTTCGAATATTTTTTACTGTATCTTTTGACCCTAAAACAATGAATTGTGTTTTACTCGCGTTTACCTTGAGACCATTTTGGTCGTACCATGACTTGAGGCTGATCAGTAGGGCTTCAGCTCTATTTTTCGTCTGTGGTATTTCTGCTACAGAGCGTGTCATTGCAATTTGGACATCATCAGCATACATAGAAATTCGAGTGTTAGAAGGCATTGGAGGGAAATCGTTAATGAAAATAGAAAACAATAGCGGACCCAGAATGGAGCCATGAGGAACACCAAAGTTATTTTGAATGAATGGGGACAACTTGTTATCTAAGAGGACTGCATGAGATCGATTTGATAGGTAGCTTTTAAACCGATGCGTATCAACTCCTAAGTTCAGTATTTTTCGTAGGAGTTGATCATGTTCGACGCTGTCGAATGCTTTAGAGAGATCGAGTAGCAGCAAAAGTGTTACATTTTTTTGGTCAATATCGCTGTATATTTTTTCAGTGATACTGAGCAGGGCATCTTGAGTGCTAGTCTTCCTCCTATAGGCATGTTGATTTCGATGAAGTAAATTTGACTCGTCCAAGTGAGATGACAGTTGATTCGTTTCTACTTTTTCCAATATTTTGGACAGGACAGGTAAAAGGCTAATGGGCCTGTAATTTAACGCTGTATTTATGTCACCAGTTCTATGCAACGGTCTAATTATGGAGTGTTTCTATTGGTTTGGAAACTTATTAGTTGCAATTGATGTGTAGATAATCAAACGAATCAGTGGTGCTGAGACTGGAAAACTGTCTTTGATGTATTGAAGGCTGATTCCGTCATGTCCGACTGCTTTTGTGTTTTTCAATGAGTACAAAATAGTCCGTAACTCTGGTAAATCGACAGGACGTACCAGAGTTACAGACTATTTTGTATTATTCTGGTCTGCTGCCCACCTCTGGTCTGCTACCCACCTCTGGTCTGCTGCCCACCTCTGGCCTGCTACCCACCTCTGGTCTGCTGCCCACCTCTGGTCTGCTGCCCACCTCTGGTCTGCTGCCCACCTCTGGTCTGCTGCCCTCTAAACGCTCTCGAGACAAAGAATAAATTTTAATTTGCCTCTCAGATTGGAAACTCTTAATGCGACAAGCGTGATCAAAGTGTGATGAATGCTTGCGACCTAATTTAAATGTTTCATTAGGTTTGCCCTGTAGTTGATTGTTGACTCACCTTTAAAGACAAACTGTTGAATTAATCTTCCGGTCACAGACGGCATGCGCAGAGGGAAGCAGTAAAGGACTCTTATCCATGCTTCAATGTTGATTTTATCAACACCCTTCAACATTATTATTTTTATTGAGCAATGAAATAAATAAAAGTGTGGTCTATTCTTGTGGCTTATTGGCTTCAGCAGACAGTAATTTTCTTGCGGCTGAAATAATAGATCCACCTCGTTTTATCAGCTGGATGGTTAAAATTCCGCATTTTTTAACAATAGGGAAAATAAATTAGTTTCAGTTAGAAAGATACACTAGAGCAGCCTGTGCCAGTTAATTACTTGAAAGTTTTATGTAAAAATTGTTAATATTTTTATGTCCAACATCCACTCATAACGGGGAAGATTTTATGGCGGTTCTCATGCTATAGGAGGGTTTGACCTAAGCGTGATGGTGCTGATTTTTACTATAAGAAAGATCCTTTTGACACAGTCCTGTGAAAACGGTATCAGTTAATTTAAGCTCTGTTGGCTGGTGAAGTAGAACGTCATGAGAACAGCAGTAAAGAGCCTCGAGATGGTGAAACATAACGCTGTGTTTTGCTTGTCACGATGACTGTAGTGAGCGATTCAATTCACACTGATTATAAAAACAGTAAAATATATTAAATTGTTTAAATAAATTAGGTATGACACTACTACAGAGTAGAAAAACTAATTTAAAAAAACTGGTCAGTAAGTTCAGTTTCCTGTGATCAAGCGAGAAAGCGAGTTTTGGCTGCTTACGCGTGATTTAACAGTGACGTGAAGAAAAGCATCCCCGGTTATTTGATCATGAATTTTATTTTGCGGACAATGATTATTATAGAATCAATAAATATTGTCCATGCATCTTGGAAAACACGTGCATCACAGGATGCGGATAATTTTACCGGATATTTACTTGCATTGGGCTAGTAAATGTTGGTATCCAATGAAATTGATGATTTCCTACACTGATTTACAGAATGAGAAATAAAACTCCAATAATGTGAGCTTATAGTTTAACGCTTAGTTTCTTGTGATAAATATTGAACGATGTTCAGACACTTTCGCAACCCAATCAAATATACATAATTTTTTTAACAGCAATCAAAGTCGAAATATTCTGAGATATTATAATTGGCAGCTAGGCATAAGGAGTACTCCTTTTCTCATAAAACGTTCGTGATTGAAATAACCAATGTTAAATCTTTGAACGTTAATTACAACAAAACAGCAGGAAATATTCATACTGTATATAATGCCTGAATCTTTCGTGATCAAATTCAACGAATCATATTTTTTGTACTGTATAGAAAATGCTCCACGACCCGATAATTTTAAAATCACTTGAGCTCAAATTTCGAATCTGAACATTTTTTCAGAAAATTCTGTGAATTCTGCTGGTTCCATTGAAATATAAATTGTTAGTTTGGTAGACATCGCAAGTTTGCTTTGAAAGTTACTCCAGGACGTCGAAGAAAAAGCTGAATGAAAATAGACCGATGCTTGATCAAGAGCATCCAGTTGGTGGTCTGCAAAAAACGGAACTTGAACTAAAATAAAATAATTCAAAAATCGATTTCCTGCACTTCTATTCAGCTTCAACCAAATTTTTCAATGAACACTTTTCAACAAATGCCATACGTTTTGATAAAATTCCTTCATAAATATTTATACGCAATTACTTTCCTGAAGTCTGTTCGAAACATGTTTGCGCAGGAAAGTCGGATAATTAAATGTACACGCCACAATTAAACTTCATTTTAAGATATAGAAAAGTTCTAACAACTACCATGCTGCAAATGACTTTGTTAAAAATATTGTCGATGATTTTTGTCGATGATTTTTTAGCACAGGGAATTCTTCAGGTTTTTGAGGAGAACTATGTGGAATATACTTTAGTTGATAAGTCTTCGCATAGAAAATGATCACACGGTGTTAGATCTAGGGATCTTTGAGGCCACTCTATTTTTTATCTAAAGTAATTAACATTTTAATAAAATTCGGGATGGGTTAAAATCGTTTCATGAGATTACCTATCTACGGTGATTTTCATAATTAGCACAAACTTTATGTCAGACATTGATTTCAAAAATACATACCAAGGTTCAGTGTACAGCTGATATTGTTAATTTTTCGAAAACTTCTGCGAAGGTTAAATTGTGACGAGTACATTTTATTGTGTGTGATTTCCCTGCGCACACATGTTTCTGGCATCCTTCAGGAGAGTAATTACAGGTAAATGTTTTTTGAATATATTTTATCGAAACATACAGCATTTACTGAAAAGCGTTCAGCGAAGAATATGGTCAAGAGAGAGTAAAAATGCAGTAAATAGTTTTTGAACTATATTATTTTCATTTCGGGTTCCGTTTTCGTGGGACACTGAAGATAATCCAAGCAACGAGATCTCACGCTCACACTGAGAGAAATTTTGACACACCTGTGTGTGTCAAACGATTATTCAGGAATGTTTTGATGCACATTGAAATATTTCCCATAACCACAAATTAAAGCAGTTGAGAGAGTTGAATCACGTTTTCACGTTTTAAATGGCTCAACATTTTTATGTAGAAAACCGAATAGTGTTTAAAATTTGAGAATGGAGAACAATTCTCCCCAAAAACCTTAATACCTTCGCTAGTTTTTCCTCTAATTCTTAGACATTATCTGTATATTGGTGTAATCAGTTGCCAGTCTAAAAAAGTGAAATATTTAAGTGAAATAAAATTAAGTTTCGTTAAGTTTTTCATGGTTGGCACACTTAACTGGCACTGGCACTCTCTTTTCTGCGCTCTACAAAATTAAACTTATCAAGTACTTTGTTATTCATCTCCTAAAGTTTGAGGCTTCAAAGTAGCAATACAATCAAACTAAGACCGTGTCAAGGTATGTGATCGAAGGAAGGCGCGTAGAAGAAAAAATCGTTAGTCGACTGCCTTATAGAGCTGTCACAATTTACTGTCGACGGGCCAATGGATACGTGGAGGGCGTCGACTGCCCATAGTTAATTTGATAGTCATCAAGCAATCAAGAATTATTATTGAATGACCTAAAAATTTATTTGTCATTTTTATTTACACTTTTTCCTATCACGGGCATGACCTTTAGTAGAACTATGGTTTGTTATAGGGAGATTCTAACATGTTTTGCAGCGGGAACTATCTGCAAATGATCTTCGCATTTTAAATAACGTAAATGTTTTTGAAACCTGACCATGCTAATTGTTCATCATTAATTTTCATTTTATCGATATGTGATAATTTCTTGGGCCCTTAATCAGCAAAATAGTTTGTTTGAATTTGAGTATAATTGTTTTATGTAAGATAAAATTTTCACAAAGGTTTAGCAAATTAATGATAAATTTTACTGAGGTCTGAAGCGCTTCATTTTAACAAGATGTCACTAGTTTGGTTTATTCGCGAATTTTAAAGAAACCTCAAGTTTTAAGAGGGTAAATTGAGAAATTGTATTTTTTACGAAGTGTCCACTCAGGATGACAAAAGAAATCTTAAGACACAAGTAAACTAATCACGACACGCCAACTATGCACCCCCAGACACGACTAAGTACAATTATGTTCTGTTTTTATGAAGCGGTGGAAAACAAACGAATTAAGGTGGCTGCTGCTCATTTGCAACAGAGCATTCAGTTGAAATTGTAGCGATTTTTACAGGAGCTAAATTTTATCATTCACCGAGCATTATGAAATGATAAGAATAAACCTGAGAAAGCTTTAGACTGCAAACTGCGGGGCAACGTAAATTACACGAATAATACCTACTAGTTTTGCTTAAGTATACACGGAGTTCGCTTCCTTGCAGCTGAAAGCCCGAGTAATAGAGCACTGTAATGAACATCACCCTTGACGTCGTCCTGGCGAATCGACATTTGCCAAGATTAAAATGCGGCACGGTTGGTTTTAAACATTGCATGCCAATGTTAAGACGGAGATCAAAGTAGATAATTTGAAACGTACGCTTTGTTAGTCGTAAGCCGTTCATGGATAAAAATGTACCTCTTTAGTGCGGGAAATTATATGGAGTCGTGCAGTTCTTCAAGTTTACCCTACTAGAAAATGAAGTACGGTATTCACGCCCGAGGAAAGTATCAATCGAGGAAAAATGAAATAATAGTCACGGTCCTCCGCCTGTGAGAACAGCGTGAAAAAACTTTCAAAGTGGCTCTGATTTCTCAGAAGCGCTGCAATAAAATTGTAATCAGGCCGTTAATGAAGGGACTGGCGATGATCTAAGCGGCTTTAAGAGCCCCTTGACGGAACTTAATTTTCGGCAAGGCAAGGCCCATCAAAGCGAAGCGCCGCAAGATAGACCCATTAGCTTTCAACGAATTTCTTAATTTACCTCAAATTAAACTGTAGAACAGGTTTGAAAATGGATAATGAAAAGAGCCGCTAGGTATGTAACACCATGAGTTAGTCACTGTAATGACTCAGAAGTCGAATATAATTTCCCGTTACCTTTTACGTATTTGATGATGTCTTTACTTTGAGGTCTTCGTTCCCAATAATATTTCTTTCAAATTTTGCCCCTACAGACTTAATAAACTTAATTCACACCATGTTACAAATGCACAAAAATTACAAAATTGAAAAAAGAGTGTTTAAGAACATTCTCCAAACTTTCGTCAAGCCAACAAATCCGGAGACGTTAGTTAAAGTATGTGCGTATTATAAAAATCGAAAAATCAGTGACCTCTCACTGAAAAATAATATTTCCGCATCCAGGTTAGTGAGCTAGACAGAGCCAGTGTGATATACCAGTTCAAATGTGACAGAAGAGAATGAAAGTCTCTTAATAAATGTTACATTGGCTTGACTAGGATGACCCTGAAACAAAGATTAACTGCTCATAAATATCAATGTTCTATTTTTAATCATTTCCCCATTTAACCATAGCTGCAAGTCTTCAAATGAAGATCTGTGCTCTAACATAAAATTTTACACAATGGTGTTGAAAAAGAGCATCCCCGAATAATAGAAGCCTTACACATCCATAAAATTAAATCTGCTCTAAACGAAAACGCAAATGATTTTTTGGCTCTAAAATTATTCACTAGAACCGCAGCTTAGAAGCTTGATGCAACCGCTCGCGATCGTTCATTTTGCCCTTATTGCTTGTGCCATTTACATCTATAATTGTGTAATACTGTTACCTAGTTTTGCAAGTCCATATTCCTGTGGTACAAATTTTGTCTCTAGTCATTTTCCTGTGCTGTGATTTTCAACATTCTTACTTTGTTTGATGTAACTTTAGTATTAGATTGGCATTTTATCAATGTGACTGACATTTTTTCTGTATATTTTTAGCTTGGTGATGATGTTTGTACATCGATCGAAACATCGCTTCTGTAGTCTATACTGCAGAGTTGGTAAATTTTATAATGATTGACAGTTTATCATCACAAATATGTTGAGTGAATTTCTTACTACTCTAACACGCGATGAATCGGAACGGTACTTTGAGGTTTTTATCAGGGAAAATGAACAAAATTTTTTTTTATACTCTTTAGATGTTTCTCTTCACATACATTATAAAACGTCTCTCATATACACTATCATTACAAAACGTACCACCTCAATTGCCACTTTATCTAAACATTTCACACCTAACACGCTTCTTAAACACTTCATCTCACACAAATTCTTCTTCCGTCTCCATGTTACTCTCACTTCCCACGCCTCAGCTCCATACATATAGCATAAGAACTGTCCGTTCCCTCTCCCTCTTTGTAAACTATGTAAATGCTAAACACCACATAGTGACTGTAAACTCATTTTGTTAAATACGAACTTTATTGAAATTACCGTTGTAAATTGGTTCCAAATTTATCTTTCTAAAAATTAGAGGATTTAAATGGAAGAAAAGACAAACATTTCTGTAGTTTATTCGCCAATGAATTATATACGTAGTTGTAGCGGGCAATATTTACACAGATATACTTTATGTGTTTGTTGCCCGCATCTGAAGGGTTGAAGTCAGAAAATTTCGACAGGTACAATAAAGCTTGTGTTTCAAATATGTTAATAGATACAAACAGGTTTCAAATTAAGCAGGATAAATATGTTTTCAAATAATTACCTCTCTAATTAAAATATTTATTCACTTTATCGAATATTATAGAATGGCATTGTTTTTAACGCACCGGGGACCTTACCATTGAATTCATTTCGTGTAAGTACCTGCAGGGTTAATGCAGGGGAGAGGTAGGGAAACCATCATCCCAGACAAGCTTGTCACAGGATTCTAGTTGTTCAAACAAGCAAAAGTTAATTAATGGACGAATCTCAATATAAATTAGGGAACCAAAAAGCTTGTCATGCATTATTGTACGGTAGAAGAAGAGACTGCTAGGCCCACGGCTACGATGCAGTGATGTTCGAGCAATGTTTGTGGCCTCTAACATTTATTTGGGATTATTCTTATGTAATGTGCAGGATTATATTTAACATGTAAATAGTAAGAGACATCCTTGCGTGAATTGTCTGCAGCGTATTAATCATTTCTGCAATTTTGGCTTGCGCCTAACAAGGTGCAGGCTAGGCTTTTTAACGTTCGATTGCACAACTCTTTTTTTATGGAAAATCTCTAACAAATAGTATGTGTCATACACAAGCATGGACAAAATTTTGTCACTGAAAAAAATTGCGCATATGACCTCCATCACCCCAACTTCTTTCTGAACCTGTAACGATAACATTGCTAGTGAAGACACCTATATAGGCTCGTGAGGAATTTTTGTCTTTTTGAATTTAACACGTTCACTGCTGAGACCGCCAAATGGCGGCTCCTAGCATTTATTGAAATGTAAGGTTGTAAGTAGCAAAGTTTAAAAAACGACTTTACTACTTGAAAAAAATTTATCTTTTCTAAGAATTGAGAAAATGTAATAGCATGGTGATATTTTAGCTCGCATGCTTAAATGTCTTGTACAAAAGATGTTGAAATGATTGAAATGCTGTTCTTTCACACTGATACGTAACTGAGCAATCTAGTGGAACTCTTATGTCCCAATCGCCAGTCAACGTGATTAACCAAACATATCTTTAACCAATTTTAAACATTAATTATTTCGTCTTAATCTAAAATATCTTAACCGAACCTATCCAAAGCTACCTTTCTTTAACCAGTTATAAGTCATCCAATCCTAAGTTAACTATCCCACCGCATTCCAATTTAAAAAAAAAAGAAATTTCTTGTTTAACCAGCTCAATTGACTCAGTAACAACCGTTTTCTTACGGCTGTAAACAGTGAGTCTGAGACCCCTTCACAATTAAATTGAGGCCTAATATTTTGTCTAATGTTATTAGTGGAGGAGAAAGACATGTAACAACGCTATTGATATCAGGGAATGTAAAGATTTTTATTAGCTATTAACATTAATAGTTACTGTTATTTATGTGTTCTCTGTATCTTTTACAAGTTTATTAGGCACGAAACATATCAGATTTATTACAAACTAATTCAGATTATGAACAAACGGAATCAGATCTAACTGTAAACAAAGTCTAGTTTGGTGTTTATTTAATTTAATTGTAAACCAAATGAAATCTGATGTGTCACTAACCAAACCTGATTACTCATTGAAGAAATCTGATTCCTCAATATTGAAATTAAACTTGTCCCAAACAAAATCAAACTTGTGGCAAGTGAGATTACAATTGTAAATGAAAGAAGTCGTCATTTAAAATCGCATTTTCCCCAGATGAAAGTGAATTAGTAACAGCTTTTAGTGAATTAGTAACAATTAGTAACATTTATAGATTGAAACTCCTTCAGAGATTGTTGCAACTAGATTTCGTCTGTGACAAAATTAGTTGCGCCTGGGACAAAATTTATTTCCTCTGTGACAAAATCGGCTTCGTCTGTGACAAAATTGGTTTCGTCTGTGGCAAAGTCAGTTTCATATGGGGCAAAATTGGTTTCGTCTGTGGCAAAGTCAGTTTCGCCTGGGACAAAGTCAGTTTCATACGGGGCAAAATCGGTTTCGCCTGGGACAAAGTCAGTTTCACATGGGGCAAAATCGGTTTCGCCTGGGACAAAGTCAGTTTCACATGTGGCAAAATCGGTTTCGCCTGGGACAAAGTCAGTTTCACATGTGGCAAAATCGGTTTCGCCTGGGACAAAGTCAGTTTCACATGGGGCAAAATCGGTTTCGCCTGGGACAAAGTCAGTTTCACATGTGGCAAAATCGGTTTCGCCTGGGACAAAGTCAGTTTCACATGGGGCAAAATCGGTTTCGCCTGGGACAAATCTGGTTTTGTTTGCGACATATCAGGCTATGACTGCCTCGTGCACCTCTCAACTAAACACTTTTCATATACGAGCACTGTTCACGCTAGGACAAAATTATTGCGAGCAAAGATTTAGATTTAATCAAAGTAGTTTAGTGCAGAATTAGAGCACTTATTTTTAAAATATAGTTTCTACTTTGTCTGTCAGAGATGTTCTAGGGATTAAAATTGAAAATACCTCTGGATCGGAATGTCATCAAACACTTTAATAGGGAAGAAATCCTTCAAATACTTCCCTGAAGCCTGCCACGAATATGTCGCATGGATTTCTTGTATCCACAATCTATTATTCTTTAAAAATGGGATAGTTGGAAATTTCTTAAGCAATTCGAATGTAGGCGTATTAAAGCACTGTGTTAATGATTCAACTTCCCACGCTCAGTCACGTTGCATTTCCCATCTGAAAAGATTAAGCAAACAAGTTTTTTCCTATTGACAAATTTACCTTATAGCCTTATTTTATTTCTGGTGAATGGTTATTTGCATTGAACAGCAACGGGTTCATTTCTGTGGAACAATTACGGAATTAGTGGAGTGAAGTTTTTTTTGTTGACAGCATGTGCCTTTAAACCCAAGGAGACGAAAAAATTCGCAGTTGAACAGCTGTAGTATAATAGAGTGTTTCTAAATCAACATATTACTTACCATAGTCCAAATCTACTTCTCAGAAAAAAATGTACATGTGTTTATAGAACTGCATTTATTTGTTCGGTGAGTTAAAATTTCAATGATAAGTCTCCACGACAATATTTTACACAGTTTTTAAATAATAAAATCTAATATTAAAACTCTGAGACTCTGAAGATTTTGTCGGCATAAATTTAGCGTTTAATTTTACTTAAGTTATGTTATCTTGAATAAATTTCAGTCAAGGTTTTGATCTGACAGTACTGCAACAAAAACGCACTAATGCCTCTCTCATAAGCTTATGCTGCTGTGTCGAGTAATAAAGCCAATCTTAAAATAGTACGAAGATAAAAGATTTACATACTTTGTCCCCGCTTACTAGTTTAGTCTCTATACGTCGCAGCATCGTTCACAAGACGTTCACCGCGTTATCTACACGTTTCTGTCATGCTAAAAATACCCATATGAAGTTGCCATCATGCGACAACTCAATATACGTCAAACTCACCTTGCCAGTAGCCTCTCCTTTCTGTTCCCTCAAGTCGAACTGGTTATTCTTTGCCAAGTCCGGCGCATTCTGCATCTAACTTTCCCATTCGCGTTGATGAACAGACCTGCCAACGTAAACTCACAAATTTATCGAACTGTGCAACCGAATGTACATCTTTTACATCGCGGTAAAATGATGCCTATAAAGGATTCTGATGCCTAGGTGTTGAAGTTTTCATTGCTTGCTATTTTTTTGTCTTCACCCAGTTTTTTCCTGTTTCTAATTACTACAGCGTCAGAAATGCCCGTGAAATACGACCTTAACATATTAGATTGAAGAGGATGTTTTGTGCAAATGAGTTGGCGGTCTTCAGCCTTACTCTGCACCAGGCAACATTCGGAATACTAAAGTTGTTTGATTACTACACTTTTTGAATTTTTTCGAAAAACTTCACAATATGCCTCGTGCTCCTGTGAATGAAGCTTCAATAGTTGATACCGTACATAGTATATAATAAAATTTTTTCGTTATGTCGTAATAATTTCAGAAATTTTCCTAGACATCCGTTTACTTTGCGCAAGACCATAATTTCTTCAATGGCATTGATAATTTTACGAGAATGTATGTATTCGTAATCTAACAGTTTAGTTATCCCATATCGGTTTCTAGTCCTATCTGCTCTGTCTTATGTAGAAAAACAATGATCCATGGTTGAGAAAATACTAAAATCCAATATTCCATGAAGGGCTTTACATTGCTCGTAACCTCTGTTTTGTATTAATTGGCCACATTGGTCATACTTTAATTGACGCAGGCCGCCAGTTCTAAGTTGGCGAACATGTGTAATTTTTTATTTTTCAAGTCTTCTATTTCCGCACCTTCAGTTTAAAACTGCTTTTCTCATTCAGTCATTTAATGTTCTGTTTAAAACATGACTGATCACGTTTTGCGTTAAACTTAGTTTCAAAACTCAAACGGTAAAAAAATATTGTTCATAAAGAAAGGAAAGCTAATTTCACGTGAAGGCAATGGTCAGCGATAAGAAAAGTTCATTTCTTAGGGAAAACGTTCGCAGATTAGGCTAGTGAGCTTTATGCTTTAGAAAGGAGCCGTGCCTTATCTTTCAATCTGGCCTTTACGTTGCACACTGAGGCAAGCTTCCGACGCGTTCAATGTTTCTTCCGTGCTACTCTGAAGCCTTGTAGCCACATCGGCACTTGGGTGCCTGAGCAATGTTGTTTCTAAGCCCCCTCTCTCACGGCACGAGACATAGTCGGCACCCCAAACAGACACGAAATGGAAGGAAATTCAGGCTTCATGTTCTTCTGTTCGGCAGCAATATTGTATGTGTCAGCTTCAAAGTACGTGATGGGGTAAAAGCATTTGTAAAGCTGCAGATAAAGTTGGTACGGCAAAAGAGCGGCTGAGAAGTATATTTCAGAATGATATTTGCCACTCCAAATGGAATTTTAACAACATAATTCAGTCATTTGTTGTAATTTTGTTCTGTCCTTTATCTCCTTTCCTACATCGTGTTTAGTGTTTCGAAAAATTTATTGTAAAAAATTCCTTATTGAATAAATCTATTGCCGAATCTAACTTTTCTGTAAACTCAAAGATTTGCGTGTGCATGTGAAGGTTATAATTTTCAATGTTTATTTCTGATAGTATTTTTTTACAACTAAAAACTAATTTTGGCAATTTTTCTACACAAGACAATTTTAGCTGAGCTTATGGTATGAACCAATTCATCCACCAACCAGAAGGACATTTAAATGCAAAAACAGCTGTATTTACGTATTCATTTATTTTTTTTCCTGACTGCTTGTTATTTTAAGCCTCTGTTATTCGAGTTCAAATACACTTTTAAAACTTTTCTTTACTAGTCGTACATAAGCTTTTGATGTTATTCAATTCAAGTGGCCAATTAATTTTCAAGGTTCACATCAGTTTATTTCGGTCTTAAGTTTTTAGGATGCAAACGTAACAATTTACCTTATTTTTCTCTCTCCTAATTGGGAATCGAAGCTATGTATTTTTATCTAAATAAGTTTTACGACAGGGGCACAAACTATAATTGCATCCTACGTATTCCTATGCGTCCAACGTATTGCAAATTTTGGCTCTGAAGAGTACGATTTTATAAACTGCCATCACACATACCATTTTACGTAACCACATACGTTCAATAATCATGATTCATATTCTTTGACAGTTGAGCCCGTTTTTAAGATCTTCCAATAAATAATTTACAAATTGTAATTGATACTTTTTGTCGCTGATGGAAGTCACTTGCAGATGTTATACTTCTTTAATTTAGTTCCACATCTGAAGAGCAAACATTACATGATAAGCTGCTTCCGTAGGTTTAAATATATATAGCCTTCGAAATTTGGCCCGTATATATTTCAGCACCAGTTCCGTCTTCACTATTCATGCGGTGGGTAGTGATTCTTATTTCAACATATTATATAAATTTTACCTTTGGGACTGCAGACCAATAGTTCAATCTACAAGCCCTTATCGGATCACCCTGTTTCCATATCAAACTTTACTGATTCTTAGTCACATTTTTTCTCGTCAATAGGATATAGAATGATACGCGCTTCAGTCTACACTGCTCACATTTCCTCTTATTTTTGAAGCCATTTCAACTAGTCTATAAGGTTTTTATTGAATACATTCTTGAATTTTTTCCTGGTCGAGCAACAAAGTAATATCGTTGCTCACAAGCATGCTGTTTTCTTATGACTTGAAAATTTTATTTAACAGTGTGTTTGTGTCAAAATGAGCAGACCGGCTTCGATAAAGTTTTTCTGTGTAAGTCAATTTTTTTGTCGCTGATGTGTAACAATTGTACAGTACTTTCACATTTTTTGCGGTAATAATTTGTTTCTGATAAGCTTAATTCTTTTCCTTCATCTCACAACCGTATCTACAAGTGTCAAATCGTTCGGAGTTTTCACTTCGGAGAAGGAAGTACCATTTCAGAGTAATCTGAATCATAAGGGTAAATTCTAGATAAATTGGTAACATTTAGGGTCATCAGCAGTGATCAGGAAATCTTATTTTATAATGTGGTAATTTATCGAATTGGCATTAAATGGAATTTTTCTGCAAAGCCCACTAACTTTGAGCCTCATAATTCGTTGCACGCATTTCACTTCGTATTTTCATCAAACATGAATTAGGGTTTCTTATTCTTCGTGCATTACTCTGCAAATATAATCGGAAATAATATTTAACTCGTGCAATGTAATTTTTTCCCAACATCTTTTCCTGGTGTCTCAACTTCGGGAGGTTAAACTATTGTATCAATGAGCATTAGCATCATCAGAAAAAGGAAGTAATGTCCCGAGATGAAGCTTAAGTTGGTTTTCGTTTTGTTGATATAGAATAGATTTTTATGTACTAACGAATTAACTTTTTCGATCTACTGCTGTTTTTCAGCACCTAATTTTTTCGTCTCCGACGTTTTGGCTTGTTTTATAAACTTTTCATTATCCTGCTGTTTTTAATGCGTTTGATGTGAAGACACTTAGGGCACAAATTTTATGTTCTCTTGTTTCCGTACTGAATGATGCCTTCCTCCTTCCATTCATGGGAACACCTTTGTTGAGGTTATTGAAGCTTTAACAAACTTACAATTTAACCTATAACAATCTCTCTGAGCGTTAAAAGTATTTCCCATTCGCCAAATTTCTGTAAATGGGGTTAAAGTTGTCAATTCACAGTGAACAAGAAACAGCATCAAAAGGTGACCGTTGCTTAATCAATTTCAGCTATTTTTTAGCGGGCTGATGATTCCATGCCTTGAATTATTTCTCCATTAATCACAAAGGTCTCACAGTGAAATGGCATATTTTAATGGAGAGTATTTCTCACAACACAATTCATTCTAAGAAAAAAACAAATGGATGAAAATACATGGATTCATTCGTGCAAAAATTGGAAAAGAAGAGAAATAATAATAACAGAAGAGAAATAATGATATTGATTGAATTCTTAGACGAATTTTCAACGGCATTCTGTATCAAATACGAAACCTCACCTTCACAAAGGAGCAAAAGAATTATAATGCGTTCACAATTTTATGATAACACTTTTTTATTCATTTTATCAAAGTATCTTGAAAGTTTTCAGAGCTTACAGATGAACTAAAATCATGGAGGAAGGGACAATAGCAGCAGTGCCACGGAGGTGCTGAGAATGAAGTCCGTGAAGAATATCAAAGCTTTTTAAAAATGCGTGGAGCCTTCCGAGGGCTAATATATAGCTTTCCGGGGTTGGTATGAAAATTCTCTGGAGATGAGCGTAACTCTTTGGAGACCAATACAGCTCTCTGGAGACGAGCGTAAATCTTTGGAGACCAATACAGGTCTCTGGAGACGAGTGCAGCTCTTTGGAGACCAATACAGCTCTCTAGAGACGAGCGTAAATCTTTGGAGACCAATACAGGTCTCTGGAGACGAGTGCTGCTCTTTGGAGACCAATACAGCTCTCTGGAGACGAGTGCAGCTCTTTGGAGACCAATACAGCTCTCTGGAGACGAGTGCAGCTTTTTGAGACTAGTGCAGCTTTTTCAAGACGAGTGCAGCTCTTTCAAGACGAGTGCAGCTCTTCGGATACGAGTGCAGCTCTTTGAAGACGAGTGCAGCTCTTTGAAGACGAGTGCAGCTCTTTGAAGACGAGTGCAGCTCTTTGAAGACGAGTGCAGCTCTTTGAAGACGACTCTTTGAAGACGATTCTTTGAAGACCACTCTTTGAAGATGACTCTTTGAAGACGACTATTTGAAGACGACTCTTTGAAGACGACTCTTTGAAGACGAGCACAGCTCTAATGTAAGCAGGTGAAAGAAGTTCTTCGATTCAAAATAAGTCCGTCAGATCAGAGAGCGTAGATTTTCATAACGTTAGCAACTGAGGGACCCAAGACGGTGAAGAATGCGCAGTGCTGAGATGGCGCCTCGACACCACAAGTAACCAAACCATCAATGCCACAACCACGAACTGAGTGTCCGGTGTGAACTACGTGAAAAGGAAATAAAGTTAGTTAGTATTGGATATTGGTTTCGTTATTTCCTGAAATTTTGAACACTAAAAATGAACCAATTTTATCAAAAATATTGTTACATCAAAACAGATAACCGAGAAGTTCAGTAGAATCACAGAATGTGGGCCAAAAATCAGCTGGGAATGTCAGAATAGCTACTCTATGTTGCTGGCTTGTCTCTTTTTCTGTTGGGAAAATTTGACCATTAGGTCAGCAGTCTCCTCAAAAACTCCTAAATATTGGAAAATGTCATTCAATCGCTTCTTTGAGAAATGAATGTAATGAGTAACACGTACTTTAAATTTTAATGAACTTCCAGAGTACGTTGACGTTTAGGCAGAGAAAGGTTAATAAAGACCAAAACCAAATTTCGAGGAAAAATTAAAATGTTACGGAGAAAAGACGGAAAAAAATATGCACACTTATAATAGGTGAGCCTTTTATCAAAGTATAGTATGAACTATTAATTTAATCTGAAATTAATTGTGGTTAAATTGTTGGAAATCCGGTGAAAGAAGTATACAAGGCTACATAAAAGGACCAATATCAACGAAAAAACAAGACTATCCACTAACGCTCGTACATTCCTGAATGTCGTTGCTGTCAAAGCTCTTAGCTTGCTTTGGAAAATACAGACCCTTTGAAATATATTCACTTGGAAATATTCTGGCACATTTCCTTTACGGTTACAAATTCAATGAGGCTTAGCAAACTTAGCACCGCCACAATCGCAGAAAGAGTTACACTAGTTACAATATTGTTATTAGTTAGCAGGAGTAGAACTATCGATGCGACTACACCAGATTTTAACGCGTTGACTTCATATTGGTACATATATACTGTATGTGTACCACTAAGTAAATTGCTCATTAATTAACGTATCAGTATCAATGACTAGCATTTCAATTATTTCACAACCTTTATTCGAATTAGAAGATGGTGTTCAAATTAAAATAATATCACGCAGCATTATTTTTCCCGCTTATTAGAAGGGATAAAAATATAAGTAATCAAGCAGTAAAGACTGCTTTTTGATTTCTTCTACTTCCGACCTCACCAAACCGACGGCGGTAACCGCGCAAAAGAGACCGCGCTGATCTCAAACGAACACAGGCCCCTACCCTGCGGCCTCAGGACACGGCTCTAGTCCACACCAACTCAGACGGCTGTCATTCGCAAAACTTTGTGGCTCGCGGCCTCTCCTGGAGAACGTGAGACGAACGCTTTTACAAGTCGGCGTAGTAGCATGCTGAGTCACCTTACCGGCAGCATTGCAAAAACCTCGCTGTAGCTTGCACGACGGAGTATCGACGCAGCATATCATATTCTGTTTCGCACTCTCGGGTTTGTCAGTGCAACTCTTCATATATAATTAAAATGTCAAAATTTACAAATTTAAAGTGGTACCTATCTCAAGCCCCTAATTATTGAAGCTTTTAAACAAAAACATTTATTGAATGAATCGCAAAGAGCTTAGTTATAACCATCAATGCGATCTGTCTACGTATTTTAGTCGTTAAATTTTCATGGTTTTAATTCGAATATCTAACCGAGTAGCAATATTAATACATAAATTATCTTTCTGATTCCAGTGGTATGGGTAAATTTTATGAGCTCCCTCAAGTTGTTTGCAAAGTACAATTTAAACAATTTAAACACAATTTAAACAATTTATTTACCACAGGTGATACAGAGATAAAATGTTTCTTAAGGCTAATACAATGGTCAAACTAGAGTATAGCTACCTGTGGGCCCGAATAAGTTCAGCGACTTCTAGGGCATCCTATCATCAACGTTATTCTAAGGTGTACAATAATGTTTAACCTAGTTCACTTAACCTAGTTTCGCAATAGACTGATCACTG
>JACJUY010012778.1:7705-21379 GCA_014220935.1 Platorchestia sp. MABIK | reverse complement strand
CATTGTTTTAATTGTCAAGTCTGTTTGATCTGTGTTGTTCAAGGTTAGGTTTGAGGATTCTTGCATACGTTCAAGTACTTGAGAATGTTTCTTGAAACACCCTTTAAGATTTTTAGTACAGCAAGATAACTTAGTACACATTGTTCTAATTGTGAAGTCAGAATTTGATCTTTGTTATAGTGTTCGTGTGCCTACTCATGCAATTTTGAATTAGATTGATTAGCCTTATTTTGATCTGTGCACACAGCGTTCTATAAATACTTGTTATCATGCTTTAGGATAGAAGCTATGGTTTTTGGGCTCTGGAATCACGTAGTTACTCACTTGACTTGCTGAAAGCCAGTTTTTAGCGTGTGGGATTTTGGCCCATTTTTGATAAAGTGATATTGGCTTGACTGAGGGCCGTGTTGGATTGCCTAGCTGATTGTACGTGTCCTGCAAGGCTGTGTTCATTCCTTTTAAGTGATTTATTTATACCGATGTGTCTAAGTGTGCTATTGACCACCTTTGTAGATGTATGTGTTTTAATCACGTCCAGGTGGTACTGTTGAATTACCAGATCTTTGTGACTTGTCTTGTTGAGTTAGAGGCATCTCAAGTTGTCAAAGCGTTGTTAATAGAGAAATTACCATGTACCTTCAATTCAGTATCTACCTGATTGGTCATGTGCCTAGAGTACTACCTGATATTAGTATTTTATAAGTGTCACGTTAGGTTGGCGGCTAGTATCTGAGTGTGCCATAGAGATGCAGTTATGACGAAGACTCGCCTATAATTTATGTGTTGGCTGAGCCGCAGGAATATTACGAGTATTCTCTGAGATATGTTTACTTGTGCCGGTGATGTAGTTCTGACCAAACTTTGCGTCCTATTTTTCTGAATCGCACTCTGCACCACCTTTCGATTTTAAATTCTGAAAACTGTATATTTTTTGTATTGTTTTTGTGCTAATTATACCTTTCTCCCCACAGGTAATTTTATGTAATACATATGGCTGCTTTAGACAAGTTTTGCATCATCCGTGGACTTTTTGAACCTTCCCCACTCGTGCTAAGTCTGAGGCAGTCACAATTACACAAATGAAAGTGTGTAAATCTAACACAAATTATGAAAGTGCGTAACATTAGAAGTTTTTAACATCCAATGGCGTAGCCATATTTTCAGTGACTTAATTGGAAACGTGATGAGCCCTGCAAGCCAAGAGGCGAGTCATGAACAGCTCACCAGCACAGGGATATTCCACCACAAAGGGACCTCCAGCACTGGGCATGTTGTCAGCACCCCTCACCCCGCCGTCACCACTCATCACGAGCCACTCTGCGTTATCCAAGTCAGTCGCGGGGATGTCCTTCATGGACATCACCTCCACCTCCGCGCCAATGCCCACCGTCACCTCGGGGAAAAAGAGACGAAGTTGTGTGTTGCAGCAAACATGAAAATTGGGCCGGAGAATTGAACCAAATGTTGATGAAATTAAAGTATGCCAACCCTCAGCCAAGATCCTTAGCTACCATGAAGGAAATGTGAATCTAACTGACTTTCAATGCTACAGTGAACATTAAGTACAGTTGCGTATTAAGTATAGTTTGGATAGCCATGGTGATATCACTGAACCCAGCATTTACAGTTATTTGCATAGTCCACAAAAAAGCTATCCTTAACATCATGCCGCCCACTTAGAGACGCACCCAGCATATTCAACGTATAGCATCTGTCAACTTCATATGAAACTGCATTTCAAAATTCTTTCAAGCTTTTAAAGTATATATTTGTTTTCAAAATGATTCTCTCCTTGCTTTCTGACACCAAACACCTTCACACACAAATCCTGCCTCAAACAAATTATTGCCGACCCACTAATCATTCAGCTACTGATGAATTCCCTACCGTACTCATCACCTATAGTGCACATAAGGAATGAATGCCTCTTCAAATACAAGACCATCACATCTACAATGACATCCTTATTTAGAGACATCATCTAAAAGAGTTTATTGCACGTGCAAATGTACACTACGTAAGGCAATGGCACTTTATTGCAAGTGATGTGAAAATAAAAAATACATGAGAAATCAATCGTGGGTCAAAAGATGAGAACATTTTTTGGAGACACCCTGTAGAGCATCATCCCAGCAAGCAGGACTTCTCTCCAACAGAACACTGGAGTCGTTGATTAGAGTGTCTAGAGTGAAAATTCATAATCTGATGATTCTTCCTTTCAATGCTGATTGCAGAAAATACTGAAGTGACGCAAGACTCACCGAATTGGAGTCGAGGTGCGAGTGAATGTAGTTCCATTTTTGAGGGGAGATGATTTCTTTGGCCTTAGTGGCTTTCTCATCCTCGACAGCACACTGGGCGCCTTGGAAGTTGCATTTCTCCAGCATCACGTTGGTGCCCTGGACGGTCACCTGCTCAGCAAGATCTTGTTATTTTCGAGCAGAATTACTTTGGCAAATTGGTTATACTGGACGGGTATTAGTGCCTCTTACATCTCGAGATGTAAGAGACATTGGAGAGAATGGGGAAATTCTTTCGCCTTATTTTACAGAATCTAATCAATGTGATGCAGCTTTTTTGCCGAAGGTAGTCCAAACCATCACACCATATTCTTTCTGAAGCCTTGAACGCGGGCTGAACTTTCTTACAATTTACGATGTGTGAGACATACTGCTTGATGCGTAAGTTCTTCTAAATCGACTTAGAACTTACGCTGCCAGCAGTACCGGAGCGATGAAGGATATTGAATGAATATCAGGTAATTAAGAAGCTCTCTCAGCCAACTGTCCCTCGGAAAATCCGTGTGCGTCTCGATATAGAATGGCTGGCTGTTATAAGCTGGCTATGGTGCCAATCGGCATTATCAAGGAAACATTACTACACAGTACATTGCTGGTACACTTGTAGACAGTAAACTCTTATTACGAAATTAGTTTGTCGTAGGCCTTTATCTATTTGCAGTGGCAGTATTTCAATATATTTTGCAGGATTGGACCTAGACTGGGATTGTTTTTGACTAATAAATTTATTAATATCTCAGGAATTCGCAACTATTTCGGTAAACACGAGTAAAATGCATTACAATGTGATATACAATTTTACATGTGATAATTTTTATTTCGATTCATTTCCATTCCAGTAACAATAACTATTGAAAATATTGTGATCAGTACAAACAATAAAAATTGAGATCAAACACACTATTCGGTGTGAGGTACGGTTCTTGAAGGAGAACATTTCCGAAGAAAAAGTTAGAGAACTTTCTCATCGTGAAAATTGGTTCCCTGTTGTACGAAGTTGCAAATCAGTCATGCAGAAGCGATCTGATTAAAAATACTGCTTCACTTTCCAAACGAAGCGACATTTATTCCGCACCTCATCTAGGTACTGCGTATTACTTGGAGGGCCCCTTAATCTTGACCATGAAGTACCCACATATATACCTGGTACTGCCCAGAGGGAATCATGATCTCGACCATGAGGTACCCTGAACTCTGTTTAGGTACCTGGTACTGCCTGGAGGGCCTCATGTTTTCGAACAAGAGGTACCTTAAACTCTATTTAGGTACCTGGTACTGCCTGGAGGGCATCATCATTTCGAACAAGAGGTACCTTAAACCCTATTTAGGTACCTGGTACTGCCTGGAGGGCATCATGATCTTGACCATGAGCTGAGGGTTGTCATCAGTGAGGGGGTAGACGGCGATGTGGCTGTTGTGTTCGAGCGGCCGAACGGAAGTTTGGTAGCGGCCGTTGACGCGCTGTCCGGGCTGTCTGCTCATGTCATGCTTCTCGCAGCCCTCGAACGCTGATGCAAAAAACAAAATTGATCATTTAAAATTATATTTGCAATAAAGTCAATGCGTACAAGACTGTCGAGCTATTGAATTTAAGGGATCTTTTTTAAAATTAAAAGTCCTGACGAGGTAGATTTTCCATAAGCTGTAAGATCACCGTGTCAATGGTTAAATAACCTGAAGAAATACGGCCAAGTCGGTCAGTAATGTCTGCCACACTTGCTGTGAAATGCTGGCAGGAGGCGTCTAGTTCTTGATGCATAAAGCACCATCAACAGAAATTGACGTACATTGAAAAACAATTCGAGTGAAGATTAACTTTAATTTATGATTTTCTAAAGCTGCACATAAATGACTAGAACAGTGAATTTCAAACCAGTCAACGATTTTTCCTTCGTTTTTATATGAATAATGGTCTGGAAATGTTCATCACAAACTGAATGTTTAAAATTCGATTCACTTAGCAGCATCAAAAATCAATCACGCCCTGCTTTACCATTCAAATATAAGAATTTTTAATGATTAGAACTTAATTAATAATTCATAATGGTCAATAACTGTGCAAACATTGAAAAACAGGAAAAAAATGACAGTGGTTTCGTTTACTATAAACATATCTAGCTATCCAACGAAACTGGTTAGTTGTGCGACACGCACTGTAATTAAGTGTTAACCAATTGTACTCTACTGTGCAGAGAATAGAACACTTCGCAGACAAGATACACTTGCGTCCTCCCAGTTCCAGGTCTTAAGTGCGATGTAGGTACAAGATGACAATTCTCCCTCAACTTTTGGAGCGAAATATAAACTTAAAATATAAAACTCACCAGATCCAACGTCGATGGGCTCGTTGGTGTCCAGGGAGGAAGCAATGGGGGAATAATTTTGAGGTGTGGGAGGACGGATGTGATGATTGGGAGACGCCATTCTGTGAGGAGTAATTCCGGGCATGGAACCTCCCTCTGAGCCATCGTAGTTCTCCGGCCCGTTGGGGTTGAGTGGCGGTCTGTTGAAGCTGGGGTTGTTCGGGTAATTCATCGGTCTCCTGTTGAAGTCTGAGTGGGAACCTCTTCCTTGGTCAGTGCTTCGGTAGTTGTTATTCCATTCATCTTTCAATCCACCAAATCCTCGTTCATTTCCGAAATGGATGCCCCTATTGTTTAACGAGCCGTCATTTTGGGAGTCCCGTGAGGCAGAACCGTGAGCAGGATTGTTCTGCTCGCTGGAATAAGAAGGGCGACCCATCAAAGTGGGGTCTTCATTGGGCGAAGCGAAAGAGCCGGAGCTGAAGTGGATGTTCGTGCGAGGAGTGTTTGGTAGACTAGAGACCATGGTAGTCAAACTTGTTAGAGCTAATATCAATAATTCAAGGTAATTTATTGCCATGTTGGAAAATAGTGGAACGTCTTCTTACGATGCGAAAAATTATTGCCTGAAAATAATAAAATAGAATAATGGTCATTAATAAATTTAATACTATTATCTCACCTGTTATAGAATGACTTATAAACCTGATCATGAACAGAAAGATCACGTTATAGCTCGCTGCCACTGAAAAATAATACGAGCTCCATTCAAAAACCAACTGATCTTGGTTTATGAAGAAGAAGACAGAAGGATCAAAAACTGTTTACTTTCAATAAAGTTGCTGCATGAAATTTGCTACTACATAGTTTTTCCAATATTTCTTAACATATCTGATATGTAAATCTTTATAGGTATCATGATAGCCATGCCAATGATTGAATAAAGTACAAAATAATTTATCCATTTGTAATTCATTAATGTAATAGTTGACTGTATACTTTCTGCACATGCGTGGAAATTTTTATAACCGGAGTGCGCGCCAGTTCCCGCTTGTGAAGGCTAAAGGCAGATATTCAGCACACTCTCGTCGGATTATCATCCTTTTGATAAGTGAAGGAGAGCTTGCAGCTGCGTAACTGCATTAAATTTTGCTTCAACCTTGATAATACGAAACTATACATTAATCAAACTTCAGTTGGACATTGTCGATGTGGCCATGAGAAGAACTCAGAGAAAGAAATACAATGACTGCACTTCACACAGGTGTAGGAAATGAGTTCCGGATCGATCGGAACAACCGTCATAGCGTCTTGGTGTTATTTATAAGGCATTCGAAATACCAGAACCCAAGATAATAAGCTTGATTGGAATTAACTTTCATCATTCTTTATCCTATATGCTTTTCAAGCACGGGCGAACGACACTGGATAGCAATCCACGCTCAGGCATGCAGGCCCCCACGAGCAGAAATCAGACTTCCTTGCAAACGTTCATCGAATGGCGATGGAACAGTGTCATTCGACCATTGAAAAGATTGTTGCGGAAGAAGAAACAAACACATGATCAGCGCGTACAATTTCAATAGAAGACCTGGCCATGTGGCGAGTGTCGACTAAATTCGTCCCCGAGTTGCTCGCGGAACGACAGAAACAACTCAGCCAGGAAAATGCTGAAGATTTTTTTAATTGGGCTATCAGTGACTGACTTCATCGAGACCCTCTTTACTGTCGATGAGACATGGGCGAAAAGATTTACCCGGATATGATACATCAGTTATCACAAAGGCAGCAATAAACATCAACAAGACAAAAGAGCTCGGCATAACAACCTCAAAATAATAATATTTGCTATTATAGTGGCATTTTGCTTCGTAAATGAGGACCAATAGACGGAGCAGTTAATAGGGAGTACTGCTTTAAAGTTATGAGACACATTCCTGATGATGCGCGCCGAAAACAACCGAAAATGAGGGAATCGAAAAACTGGCAACTTCACCAGGACAATGCGCCCGCTCATCTGCCCATATGGTCCAAGCATATCTGCCAAAAACCGCACTCCACTAGTTCGATCTCCTCCCAACTTTTCAAACTTGTCCTCTTGTGACTCCTGGCTTTTCCATAAAAGGAAAACAACCCTCAGAGCAGAGCGTTTCGAGTCGAAAAGGAAAGTTTTGAGAGAAGCGACAGCGGAGCTTTACAGCATATCAATTGAACCATTCCTGAGATGTTACCAACGGAAGCAGCACGACTGAGATAAGAACGCGAACTGCAATTAGGAATTATTTGTAGCTGCTGATTAAAGAAAATTCACTAAACAAATTTTACTTAACACCTAAATGTATCCCATTCACGATGTTAAAGGAACAAGAGTACGGTCAATCCTCGCGCTCCAAGGCATCATTTTATGTGCACTTCAAAATGTACTGGGAAAAATGAGCCCCTTTTATTCAGTTGATTCTACTCTTGATTCAACTGGGAATAACTGCAACTAACTTTCACAGACAGGGAGGTTTTTCACACTCAGAGATTGAGGTTTGCGCAATGTAAAATTTGAGGATCGCCTACGCGTCACTACAGTAGCATCACTAGTACACAAACTGATCACTCCTCATCCCAGGCTCAACTACCCCCCCTACTCCAGAGGAGGCCTGAAGATGCCACCTGCTGCAGCGACGGACGTCTGTCACTGTCGCTTGTGTTCGGGAGAACCAATCTTTTGCGGGGCCTCGTGGCGGATATCCTGTGACGTCACCGCGCCCTGCTTTCCGGGCAGCAGCTTGGCACCGTGCTCGGCAGGTCTTCTGGGACTGCCTTCAAATCTGGCTCTAGGACTGCCGATAAGTCTGACTCTAGGGTTGTACAATAGGCAAGTCTGACTCTAGAATTGTACAATAGACAAGTCTGACTGGAAAGCAGGAGACAATTCTGGTTCTAGGACTGCGTACGAGTCTGACTTTAGAACCATATGCAAGTCTGGCTCTCCAAATGCTGCTTAATTTCAGACCTTCAAAAGGTTATGTAAGATCACAAATTATGAGAGCTGCTCACTTCTGCTCCATGTTTCTAAAAATGTAAACTTTGACAACAACGCCGAAGCCGCATAATTCCGACGTAATCTAACAGGTGTGGAGTATGAACTTGATACTCACTGAGTAAACGAGCCAGTGTGGGTAAAAATTTTTTCAGTTGCCTACGTGATTACGGTTCACTCAGGGATCATGATATTTGAACCTTTGTTATAAAATTGAGAAGTTTCTGAATGGTAGAAATTTCAAATGTGTGTTATGTCTCTGGCAAGCTAGCGGCCATCTACAGACTTCATTTTAAACCTGCGTATGTGTATTGCCACGAAAGCTTTCGAATTTGCCACGAAAGTCACGCATGGAGGTTTCTCCCCAAATTGAGAACTATTGTACGTGCCTATTATTTTGGCTCTGGACTCTTAGTTTTGTGTGCTATTTTTTAGAGCAATAATTTGCAATTTGTGGTGTCAACTGCAATCTTGCGCTGCTGCACGAAATTAAACTTACATTGATCTTTCTCAAGTTAGCTTTATAACTGCCGGTAATTTTAAAGCACGATCTGTCGCAGTCTCAAATACTTATTTCATTTTGATAAAAAATTTGTGGAATTTTCGTTTGTTAAACGATCTAATTTGTCCAATTTGGAGTCCATCCGTTGACATAACTTCTGAAGATGCAATCAATTTCTCTTGAAACGGAAAAAAGATTGAAATGACCTGTTCGGACTTGATGTTCAACACCGATTTCCGTTTTATACAGAATATTTAATGCAGAATGATCAAAAATCTCCGTACAAAGCGATTTCTAATGCACAAAAAGCACCTTTGGGTGCAATAATAATTTAAAAAGAGTTTAAAATGTGTACGCCTTCAACTTTACTCCATGACGACCGATTACGCCCATATTCATCTCTCATAGTAGAATATTTCCTTATTTGCCACTGTTCTTTTCCTTACATTATTCAAAAACATTCGTGTCATTAACTACCATTCATCCAACTCTTACTTGATTCCTCTCTCAGTAAGACTTTGTTTACTTTGCGCTTTCATTTAGGGATTATTTTCCCTGTGCTGACTGGCCTTTCAATATTCATTCATTGCTATAACAAATTTGGATTTACCTCATTTTTAACAAAACATAAACTGATCAGTTGATTCAGTTGATCAGTTGAACCGCACTCCTCTCATTATATGAGTTATCTCACAAATATAAAATTTCATCACTTAACTCGTCTAATATTTTTGCGATGTTGCTAAGATTTAACCATTCATTTTGCATTACTTTTCTCTTCCTACAAGTAGTATGTACAACGTGTGTTGCATTCTCTTTGTTGTTACGTCACTCAAACTGTACTCCTAAGAAGGTCGATTTTCAGAGCTTGTTTTTAGGAGCAGTTCGTTTTTAGCTGACAAAGATCAAAAGCAATGTTTCAAATCCTCAAATGCACACTCAAGGGAATTTCTAATTTGATGGTTATGTATGTATTTGAACGCGGTATTTATTTCTTTAAACAAAACGTACAAAAACAAAGTTCGTTAAAAACCAGAACAGAAATATTTCATATATAGCTTAATTATATTTCTGCTGCCTACACGCGAGATTTTCAATAGCGTTAGTTTCCAGCAGGTAGTTCGATCTATTAGGCTATCTCTTGTAAGTCATAATTCCAAAGCAACATTTTGAACTTTTCGAGTTGCGTTCTTCCATGATCCAATACACATACGTTCGGTAACGTGAACGTCCAATATACACACGTGCGTCCAAAATACACCTACACGTTCGGTAACGCGCATGTACATCACGAATGAAAATGCATTAACTGGATCACGAGTTTGCGGACATGATTTCTGTAGAATTCAATGTAAACTTGAAAACACCCGATAACAGGTCTCTATCAATCTCAATCCACTGGAATGAAAATGACAGCTTCGTGGTAATATCCGAAAATTTAGGAGTGGTGCTAAGGTAAAGCGTTGTATGGAACCCTCTAAATTATTGCGTAATTAAAATGTGGAAGTTGTTATTGTATTGCATTATATTTATTAAAGCTATTACTTCATTGATTTCGTACGCTATGGATCACTGCAATTAACTTGGCACAATACGATAGTTCACTGCTTTACGCTCAACGAAAACGACAATCCCAATTGCACATGAGAAAAATTTCACAACCCACCAATCGTCATACTCAGAATCATTTACCTGCATCATTACCGTACCAGTGCAAAGTGATCAATTAGTTTTAGAAATTCTTTGAATCTTCGGTTATTCAAGGTCACACTTCACCACTGCCTTTCAATGTGCTGGCTCTTGAGCTTCAGCTTTAAACCGTCACGTGTCTATCATTCACATCAATGCCTGCCAACATTTTCCTTAAAAATGCTCACGGACTTTCTAGCATGGCGTAACTAAATTAAAATTGTATTAAATGGAAATTAAATTATTATTAAATTAAAAAGCAGATCATTGAATACCTTTGCTTCACAATGATGAAAGTTGGAATAATTTACTTAAAGCTCGACAAACCACGTGCGCATATGACCGAGCTGGAGCGTTGTTGTAGTAGTTACAGACTAACTGTGAAGAGTATAACTATATTAGCTTGCAATTTGAAGAAAATCATGAACTGCATTCTTACGCAGACGAATCGTAAATAAAAACACCAAAGTTGCTACTCTCAAAGACAACATTGCTAAAATTATTTATTGCTGTTAAAAGGTAAACGTTTCGAGCACCAGGCTCATCATCAGTACAAGTTTGTCTGCAAAGGACAAAACAGAGATGAATAGATAAAAATATACGGGAAATAAACACAGAATCAAAGAAATACTACTACTAAAATGAAGAGGAAACTATATACAAAGGGTGGGCGCTATTGGTTTCATTAAGAGGCGGCCTAAGTTTAAAAATGTATAAGGACTCTAAAATTCTTAAATCATTCTGATGGTTGACTGAAGCTAAAATGCTAAAATTACTGCACTGCACACTGGAGCCACACTGTTCACTATGGAGGCGAACCGAAGAGTGAGGGGGATGGGCAAGAATCCCTCCAGCTAGTCCGGCTACTACGTCCAGCATGCTCCGCTACTCTGACGCCCAATGTTCTGCAGGTCGAGCCTACATAACTAGATGCGGCTACTAGATGCGGCTTTCAATTTTAAGCGTATCTCATCTTAAGGATTTCAAAACGGTATCAAATGTGAAAATACGATGAAAAAGACATCAAATGTTCGTAGAACAATCTTCCAAAATTATATGAAAGAGCTTTTTTTATGACATGTTTTTCGACGGCACTTGAAAACAATTAGTAAATCGACAAAGTAAGTCACGCACAACACCGGTTAATGCTGACACATGTAAACAAAAGCATTGGTATAGAATGTTTTGAATCAATTTTTTATCGCATTTCCATTCGCATTACTACTTGACTAAGTCATGGCATAGAGGCGATCAACTTCGTCGATCTGTCTATAAGTGTTTGCTCTCCTCCCTCGTTCAAATGTTCAAATTTTATGTAATTCATTTCGATCCAGTCTTCTCTCCATAGGCGTTCCTCAAACTCTGAACATATTAGCTGTACAAAATTAACCCGAGAGACCGAATTGGCCAATCCAAAACATCAACACCGCGGTGTTGAAATTCATTAACCATTATCGCATCTATCTGATGTGTATGTTGGAACTCTATCATGTTGAAAGCTAAGTTCATGACGTACGTTCATTTCAAGTAAATACTACGTTGATTGAAGTGTGTCCTCATATTGCCGACGGTCCATTGATGGGGCCTTGAATACGACGTGGACGGCTCATCTCAGCATTGCTGAAGGTGCTCCAAACAGAGACACTGCATGCCTGCACCTTACCGCACAGTAGGAATTTGGTATATATGTAGGTTCAAGCCTAATACCAGCTGGAGTTCTGTAACTTCCCTTTATCCGAAATAAACATACAACGTTTCGACTGGTCACTTATAAAACCCGACTCCATTCCGCAGTCATCCAGTCAAATTGATCTTTCACTCATTGTTGAACAATGTGTACATTTTTTCTAGGCATCGATACTTTCTTTTTCCAAATAGTCTTGCCTCGCATGGACGTCTTCCGAATGTGTGAACTGATGGAGTTGGGCCTTGCAGATTAGCTCTTTTACGTGTTATGGAAACCGGGGCGAGTCTCGAATTACCTCTAGACACGCTTTTGAAAATATTTCGATCGACAAAACCGACAGCTATTATAGTGATTTACCTGCATTAATTATGTTATTAATTCCTAGTTGTATATTTCAATTTATCAAGAGCTGAGAATTTGAAGAAACTGATTAACGGAACTGCCATTCCGACTGTACCGTGGACATTCTTGCTTTCTCAATGGCAATGGCCTTCTGCGCCGATGATGAAAAATTATTTCCTATTTCCTATCATAGGTTTCCCTACTTCTTGAAAAGTGCATTCTTAAAAAGTGGTTGAAATTAAATAATACACAATAGAAGCATAAGAAAAGACTGTAAAAATAGCACTTTGAATCCGAACTTATGATGGATATGAAAGATAAACGAATTTGTGCATAAATTCTGGTGTCGAAAATCATGTCCAGCAATGCATATAATTCTTTAATGTTGTTTCCCCCATAACATTTATAAAAATTCATTCTTTTCAGTTGTTTTTAAAATGAGTTATGCTTAAAAAACTAAAGTTTGAAAAAAAATCTTGACTGATGTGAGTCAACGTGTGTGACATTTCATTCTATTATGCAAGGGAAAACGTTTCCCCACGCATTTCACAACCAAGAGGCCCTCAGCACTGCACGATTTAGCTTGAATGTCCGATGAAGGAACTAAGAAAACTTTTCTACAGGAAGCTTTATTGGTAGCTCTATTTGCATTTGTTTGCCGTTATTATGCAATGGTTTTCTGATTTTAAAACAGGGAAAGGAAGGGATTAAAATGAAAGCTCATTCAGTAAGAGTGCCTCCCTGTAGATGAGCTCCCACACCTGGCTTATATGAGTCCGCTTTCTAAATCACTATTATAAAAGTAGCCGCGTCCGTCCGTCCGCCCCTCCGTCCGTGTGACCTCCTCTTGATTGTGGTATCCACAATACGCAATCGGCTTTTTTAAGAATAGAAATTTTATATGGAGCTTTCTCTGTTGAAATTCATCATGTCGCTTTGAAAATTTTATTTGATAATGCAAAAAAAAATGTTTTGAATTCGTTCGACCAGTAACCTGGCTACCACTGGGTATAAGGCCCACGATTTTGAAATTTGAGTTATTGTTTTCGAAATTGTGATTTTCTTGAAAAGCTTTGAAGAGATAATAGACGACATTTCAGAATGAAATTCCGGCAAAAGAGGCCCCCAAAGATAGAAATGTGTCCAACCGCAGGAGAGAAGTAGCAAAACTCCGACAGCAAGAAAAACATCGAAGACGATCGGATGAACGACGCGAAATGGCAAGACGAAGCAATGCTGCTCGCCAACGAAAGCTAGAGCTAAATTGACCCTTGACCGGCGTTTGGAAATTCTACGGAATAATGCAGAGCAACACCGAGTAGCTAGAGAGAGCTTAACACATGAAAGAAGCGAGGAAATACTTTTTCATAGCGCTGGACAACATTGAGTGGCACGAGAAAATTCAACTCATGAAAGAATGGGTGAAATTCTTCAGACTAATGCCGAACAGCATCGACTTGCACAAGCGAATTTAACTAAAGAAAGAAGGGATGAAATTCTTCAGATTAATGCCGACCAGCACGTGTGCACTAGTCAGTATAGAAGTCATTCACTCTCAGACACACCTACCGTAGGTACAAGATTTAAGCCCGGGACCATTTTGCCCTGGGTCCAACGTACTAAGAAACTATAGATCACATACATTTTATGAACGATTTACATATTACAAATACCTCATAATATAAAAATACGGATAAGTACATAGAAGAAAGTGGGATTTCGCATCAATAAAGGAACGAGAAGATCAGTACCGTGTATGGAACTGTTGCACAGCCAGGGAGTGGGCCTCGGGGGCCATGCATGGACCCCTCTTCTCCCCC
>JACJUY010012775.1:3071-14143 GCA_014220935.1 Platorchestia sp. MABIK | reverse complement strand
GAATGCTCACCGGATGCATAACTATCGTTGGTTAACATCAATTCTTCTATGAAAGTGTCAAGTTCAATAGTGAAACGTTTAGGGACTCCAATTTATCAACATAGAATGAAATATCAGACTCCTCAGACGGAGGATTGAGATCTATATTCTTAATAGTTTTAGTTAAAGATTGCCTCTTGGCACTTCTTTGTTTCACCTTCACTTTAAGTTGAAGATCTTTACTTTTGTCAAGCTGGGACTCTAGTTTCGATTAAAGTTCCGAAGAACGCTCCATAATATCAACCATAGTCATGACGGAAATTTAGAATAGAAATAACCAAGTCCAAGAGCAAAACACAATCGGCTGAAAGGGAAAATATTTAAACAATTGAGACTAATCACAGACCAACCACCCGCACACAAAACCGTACTCACGAGCCGAAGAGAAGCAACGCGCTGCAGACCAGGATAGTGAGGCAGACGTCTAGGACTAGAATCCGTTTCGAAGGACCATAGCAAATAAAATGGGATCGCCAACACTAAGGGTTGAGAAAAAGGACGGTTTCAGTAGAGATATTGTTTTCAGCAAGCAAGTCGGCATTAATTATAAATTTGAGTTGGAACTTGAGCTTGGCGGGAAACAGTACAAGTTGGGGGCACGCAACGCTAGCAGCCACCTCACTGCCCAGGCCAGCCGCTCACCGCTCCTGCTTCAAGTCTCGAAGCTGAACACAAAGAATGATGATTAATATACAGGCACTTGATCCTTATTTTACTGTGAAGAGAATTAAAATAATTAATTTAAATTTGTTTTAAGAGCCACCATCAAACATGCGACCCATCAATATATTGCTGGAAAATGAAAAAAATGGTTCGAGTCCTAGAGAAATCTCCATAATATTAATGGCAGGGGTTCGGAAACTTTAGGATTTTGGCAAGACCGGCAAGTTCCTCACCTCAAGGCAAAACACCTCGAAAAGTAGATCCCCTGGTAGTGGATTTACGTCCGCCTGTCCCCAGTCCAGTGAGTGTAGAGCAGTGTTGAAGATGAGTGCCTCCAGCAGGTAAGTGTGGAGAAGCGTTGAAGAAGAGAGCATCTAGCAGGTAAGTGTGGAGCAGCGTTGAAGAAGAGTGCCTCCAGCATGTAAGTGTGAAGCAGCGTTGAAGAAGAGTGCCTCCAGCATGTAAGTGTGAAGCAGCGTTGAAGAAGAGTGCCTCCAGCAGGTAAGTGTGGAGCAGCGTTGAAGAAGAGTGCCTACAGCAGGGAAGTAATTACCTATGGTGCTCACGGTAAATACGCTGTCAGGTAGAGTAAGTATCATTTG
This sequence comes from Platorchestia sp. MABIK, assembly GCA_014220935.1. Taxonomy (NCBI): domain Eukaryota; kingdom Metazoa; phylum Arthropoda; class Malacostraca; order Amphipoda; family Talitridae; genus Platorchestia; species Platorchestia sp. MABIK. The sequence continues at coordinate 12,839 of JACJUY010012775.1, read as the reverse complement.
AACGCGCAGTTGACGCCGATGGAAGAACAGGTTTGGAGGTCTGCGAAAAGTCTGTTGATTGGTGCTCACGCACGCTACGGTACACTTTCCATCTACCGTCAGACGACAAGAAGATCGGAAACTGCCATACCAAGAAATCGTTTCCTCTATCCTGCCCCTAATATCATGAATATAAAGGGACTAAACTTAATGTTCTTAAATATAGCTTACATCTAGCTTAAATCTAATAGGCGCGCTGGCAAAATAAACCAAACGAGCCAACACGCCGAACTAAGGGTAGAAATTCGTACATGAGTGATGAGGCAAGTGTTCAGTCTAAGTCGAGTGAATGCGACTTGTAAGTGTCTGGGCAGGCATTGTGGAACTGGATTATTTAGGGAGTGGTTCATGAAGGTAACAGCGTGAGGAAGTCCGCGCCAAGCGACCTGCCAGTTTATTGCGAATCTCTGTCCCACTGGGTGGCAGCTTAGCAACTAAAGGCAGGGTCAAGGATTCCCTTGCTAGTTGGTCGGCGAGCTCATTGCCCCGGATACCCACGTGGCCAGGAATCCACTCAATGTAGACCTGGTCGGGGTGCATAGAGGCTATCTCTTCAAGAATCCATGGGAAAACGTAGTGATTCGGTGGTGAGTGGGATAGGAGAGCGTAGATTGAACTGAGGGCATCGAAAAAAATAACGTATCTTTCTTCTGACTTTGACACAAACTTGATTGGCGAGTAGATGATATAAAGTTCGGCGGTAAAAATAGAAAAGTATTCGGGAATTTCGCTGTGAGGTTGAATGTTTCGGAGTAGATACCGCAGCCTGCAGAGTTGTCTTGTACAGAGCCATCAGTGAAGATAAGGATGCGGTTTGAGTAGCTATGCTTTATCAGATCGCTGTATGCCTGGTGCCACTGTTCATTGGATAGAGAGTTCTTGTTTTAAAAGGATAGTGATTTTTGTACTGGGATAGTTTGGCGGATATATCAGTAAGACATGGGTATGACCTGTGTGTCAAAAAACTCCACGCTTAGTGACTCGAACTCTTTTAGGGCTCTGCCAGCGAACGGAAGTAGGCGTGGGATGACATTATAAAACAGGAATGGGTAGTAGTTTAGAAGGAGTGAGCGAGTTGGGTGCCTGGGGATGGAAAGAATACGCGAGCAATATCCAGAGAGTAATTGCCGCCGTCGTACATGGAGAGAAGTTAGATCTGCCTCAGCTTTGAGTTTCATTGTCGGAGTACAGCGCAGAGCCCCTAACATCACCCTGGCCGCGGCGCACTGCACTCGATCGAGGCGTGCTAAGTGTGATAGCGCAGCAGTGGAGAAAAGAAAAGAACCATAATCAAGTTTGGCGCAGATCACTGTATTGTAAAGTTGGCGGAGAGTGAAGAAATCAGCGCCCCACCTCCTAGCTCCAATGGTGGAGAGAAGGCGGAGATCGCTTTGGGTTCGAGAGACGAGACTAGAAATATGCTCGGCCCATGTGAGGTGTGAGTCGAGGTTCATTCCGAGAAATTTCACTGTTCTCATATACGAGAGAGAAGTTTTATTCAACACGAGTTGAGGTATAGAGTTATGACGGTTCAGAGTGAAGACGATGGCTGTCGTTTTGGTAGGGGATATAAAGAGTCCCCACTTGTTGCTCCATTCTTTAATCTTATGCAGAGCTTGCTGCACTCAGGCGACTGCGTTTGGTAGAGAATGGCTGGTCACCCACATAGCACCATTATCTGGAAATAGCGAGTGCTTTATGCTTCGGGAATATTTGAGAAGAGGTCATTGATAAGCATTAGAAAAAGTGTTGGGCCAATCACAGATCCTTGTGGGAGACCAGCGTACAGCGGATGGGACGAGGATAGCCTATCTCCTTTGCGGACTCTCAAAGTTCTCAGTTTCAGGAAGTCAGTTATGAAACAAGCAATGTTGCCATCGAGGCCCATGGTATGAAGCTTCAGATGGATGCCATGATGCCACACAGAGTCAAAGGCTTTAGATATATCGAGAAAGACCGCCACACAAAAGCTCCCCCGAAAGAAGGTCTCGCGAATTGAAGTTTCTAGCCTGACTAGTGCATCTGCAGTACCGTGCCCGGCTCTAAAGCCACTCTGGCACGGGTCGTAGAAAGATGTTCTTTCTAGGAGTGCTTGTAGGCGCCAGTTGATAATTTTTTTCATCACCTTGCACAGACAGTTTGTGAGGGCGATAGGATGGGGTCAAGGTTGCTACTTTGCCAGGTTTGAGGATCGGGATGATGATTGACTCTTTCCATTGGTGAGGGAAATCGGTTTCGTAGAGGTAGTTGTAGAAATTAAGCAGACCCTGTGTTTGGTGGTCACTGAGATGCTGTAGAAATGAGAAAGGGATTAGGTCTGCGCCGGGAGCCTATGATGTGGAGGTGGAAATTGCTCGTTTTGGATCGTGTGTTGCAAAGCCTGAGTGTTAGGCCCCGCGCCAGTATGGATATTCTCGTATTTTTAGAAATAAGGTTCGTCAAAATTTGATTCGAGTATCATAGATACTCGCCAAACCCTCTTGACTGCAGACTGAGAGCGACTAAATTTAACTGGTCCGCTCCCTGGAATTTCGGAACCTCCTTATCTGCTACAGCCTAACAGAGGGCGACTGGGAATTCTACTGGTCCGCTCCCTGGAATTTCGGAACCTCCTTATTTGCTACAGGCTGAGACTGACTAACGAAACGGTCCGCTCCTTGGAATTTCGGAACCACTATTGAAATCCTCAGCAACTAATGTTATTTCCTGCAAATAAACTCTGAAAATAAACCGAGTACTATATTCCCTGAGAAGAATACTGGCTCCCAAGAAGGACCAGCCTAAATACTTATCAATAGGGCCGAACAGGATTCGCGCACCTAATAATCTATCAACTGGCTCCTAAGAAGGACAAGCTTAAATAATTATCCATAGGGCCGAACAAGATTCACGCACCTAATAATCTATCAACTGGCTCCCAAGAAGGACCAGCTTAAATAAATATCGAACAATTGACGCCCGAACAGGGACAGCCAACAAATCGAATAACCAATATATTTAACACTGAGTTCTACCAGGGAGTAGGTCTGCGCGTAAAAGTGGGGAGTGAGGCTGCAACTGTGTTCTGGTGTGCTTCGAATGCTGCATTTTGAGTTTTGCCGTTGCTTTGCCTGGCAAAGTGAGTAGCTAGCTCGTTTGAGACTGCGTTTGGGTCAGTTGTGATGGAGTTATTTATTGAAGTACGATTGATTTCACCGGAGCTTTGTTGGACAAGGCGCGAATCTTCTGCCATACAGTGGTGATTTTTGCGCTCTTGTTCATCGTGGACAGGAAAGTGTTCCAGCTACTTTTACGCGCCTCGAGAACTGTGGATCGAAAACAGCTCTGGCGCATTTGAATGCGATCCTGAGTGGCATGTTTCCTTAGTGGTTTTTGTATCTTGACAGTGCTCTGTTTTTGGCTCGGCGTGCAGCAGCACATTCCGGAGTCCACCAATTTGCTGAAGGGTGTTTGGTTCTGATGGTTGTCGGGACATGTTCCAGGGCAGACTTCATTATGGCTGCCGTGATAGCCCCGCAAGCCTGTGTTGGTAAGAGAAATTCGGTGGGGAAGGTGAGAGTCGATCGGTACGCTGCCCAGTTGGCTCTCCTTAGCTGCCATCTCGGGAGTTCCGTCTGGGGAGTTGGGTGGGCAGTTGTTATTATTATGGGTATGTGGTCACTCGTACTGGGGCTGCTATGGGGTTGCCATGTCAGTAGTGTCGCCACCTCTGGGTGACAATAGACAGGTCAATGTGGGTTTATATGCCAGATGAGCTTAGATATGTTAGTTCGCTGTTGTTCAAGAGACATAGGTTGTTGCCGGTTAGCCATTGATTGATGAAGTCTTCTCTGGAGTCAGCCTGTGGGGATCCCCATGATGGATGGTGGGCGTTTGCGTCACCACATATAAGAAATGAGCGGAGCAACAGTTGCAGCAGTAGGGGAAGTTCAGCTTGCAGAACAGTGAGAGGATGTGAGGGAGGGAGGGAGGTAGAGTGAACAGACAGTGATAGTGAAGTTAGGAAGAAAGACTCGTGCGGCGCATGTCTCCAGGGATGTGGTTATGATGAGGAGAATGTGCGGTTGCTTGTTTTTGAAGAGCACCATCACACCACCGCCTCCCCCGTACGCACAGAGTCCAATGCCGCAGGATTTCAACCCCGCCCACCCCTCTCCCTCCACCTCCGAGCAGCTACAGCACCACCTCCGAGCAGCTACAGCATTGTTAGGTTAGGGTAATTTAGGTTAGGTAAGTTAACTTCAGTTAGGTTAAGTAGGTTAGGTTAGGTTGGGTTAGGGTAGGCCAAGTTCAGTTAGTTTACGATTGTGTTAAAAAAGTTAGAGAATCCCTGTTTTTGAGTGCCGAGATGGAGGGTCGAATGGCCAAACACCAGCGGTCGTTGTCATAACTTATTACATTGATTTAATGCAGGTTAACTTTGGTATTCCGCTATAGTATCCACTTACTAAGGACTTGTAGTGGTTATAATGCAGTGATTAATAATAACTGTAAAGCGAACAGATAGGTTAATAAACCACAGTAGTACTACATAGTTAAAAAATTGGCGCGAATGACAACTTCATGTAGCAATTCGGAGGTGGAGGGAGAGGGGCGGGCGGGGTCGAAATCCTGCGGTATTGGACCCAGTGCCCCCCGTACACCCGCTCACAGCGAGCAGCGGGCTGAGAGTATCCATTAAGAGAAAAGCGAGCGCCAGGAGCGAGGTGGGTCTCTTGAAGGCATGTAATGTCTGGATATTGCTCTGAGATTAGTTTCGTGAGGTGCGGCACTCTAGCAAAGAATGACCTGACGTTCCATTGCATAAGGATTAGGTTTAGCATCTTTGAAATAGAGATGAGTGGCCCAGTTGAGCTATGGATTCGTATACGATTGAATCCGCTTTCAGTAGTTGACCTATCTGCGTGAAGCATTCTACTTTTTCGTTAATTTGTGAGGAGAGGAAGAAACGTATGATTAGTGGCAAAAGTTGGATGATGAGTTGGTTGATTGAAGGCATGTAGTCTGGATGAGACTGGGAGTGGTGCGTGTGGAGTGGGGACGAGTGAGGCTGTGGCGAGTGAGGGTGTGACGAGTGAGGCGGTGGCGAGTAAAGCTGGGATGAGTGAAGCTGGGAAGAGTGAAGCTGGGATGAGTGAAGCTGGGATGAGTGAAGCTGAGATGAGTGATGCTGGGATGAGTGAAGCTGGGATGAGTGAAGCTGGGATGAGTGAAGCTGGGATGAGTGAAACTGGGATGAGCGTGGCTGGGATGAGTGCGATTGGGATGGGAGAGAATGGGATGAGAAAGGCAGGGATGAGTCAGGTGGGGATGAGTGACTTTGGTTTGGATGGGGTTGGGTGGTACAGTGGTTAAGGGATCGGCCTTCCATGCTGGAGGCCCGGGTTCGTATCCCGGCACTGGCGCGGCGGTTTTCCTCGTTGGGTATAAGGGAGAGCTCAAGCTCAATACCCCACTCAACCCAGGTGTCAGAAATGGGTACCGGCTTCACGGGGGAACCATCATGGTGTCCTATATATAGTGTTAGTTATAAGACATTTGAAAAACCAATGCTTAAGATCATATGTATCAGGCTTGATTGGAAATAAAGCATCCTAAGATGCCGATGTTTGTTTTGTTTGGGATGATTGAAGCTGGGATGAGGGATACCGAGCATTTGCATTGTATTGAGAAACAAGTGGCTGGGCATGGGCTGAGAGATTAGTGGCGTGGGGTTTAGATAAACGTAGGGGCTGGCTCGAGTTGAGGTTTACCTCGGATGTGCGAGAAGAGCGGGTGTTTGGGCGGCTTTGTTGCTCTTGAGTTATCCAAGGTGAGTTGGTCGATTCTCTACTGTTGTACGAGGGGGCCACTGTGGTGTTGGAGCAATTTCCAGGGGTAGGGGGAAGATCATCATTACATTGCATGAGCTGAGTGAGTGTGGGAAATGCTTGGATGGAATTTATATCTGGAGGGGAGGTAAGTTGATTTGAAGCATTTTTTGAACGAATTGTACTTATGATATTTTTGTTTCCTTCGTCTCTTGCCCTAGCTCTGGCATCTGCGAAGCTTAGGCCTTCATCAGTAGTGAGCTTGCATGCTCCACTTTCAGTTTCATTTGCTGGGCATGATCGAGAGACGGCTGAGTGGTTGACTTTGCAGTTGGCGCAAACAGGGGTGGTCATTTGATGATACGCATTCTTCATAGGAATGACCTCGTTGACTGCAATGGCTACAGCTTGGTTCCTTTTGTGAACATCTCGCTTTGGAGTGCCCATAAGGGCAGCATTGTCCTCAGCGGAGGGGGCTGGGGTAGTATTTGTCGATTACGTAGTCCACATAACCTATTCGGAGTTTATCCAGAGGGGTTGGGCTTAGGAACGTAAGTACGTACAGGGGAACTGCGGCCCTCTTGGGATCTGCAAAGATCTTTCGGATTCAGACAACTTTGTTTTCTTTTAAGTATGGTTAGGAGGAATGATAGGGATTCTTGTTGCAGCTCTGGGGCAAAGAGTTTGCCGTGTAAGAAGTGCGTTGACCAAGCTATAGTGGTGGAGATTGGAGCTGTAGAGCCGTTTATCGTGAAGGTGGTGGTTTCTAAAAGCGTGTGGACTTGGGTCAGGGTTTCGGTTGTTATTAGTAGCGCTCCGGTTTTTTAATGAGTCACGTTTTCTAATGGGCCACATTGTTTATCGATGGATTTAGCCAGATGAAAAGGATTTATTTTAGCAAGGCAGATTTTGGGATCATCGTTTGCTATTAGCACATTTCGAGTTGAGCTTGGGATTTATCTGAGTTTTCTTCGGCGTTTAGGTTGAGTCGAGCACTTTTGGGTTTTGGGAGGGAATCTTGACTGTTACCGGGGCTGGGTTTGGTTGCCCAGAGGTAAGGCTCTCGCTTGAGTCTGATAGGTACACAGCTCATAACTGAGCGGTTACTATCTTCAGCAACAGTTTGTTTTTTTGAAGACACTATATAGTGTTGGGGGAGGAGAAGTAGATTGACGCTTGCGAGAATGACTCTCGGTCTTGGTTGTATCTTTTGCGGCGTAAGGTTTTGTTCGGTTTTTAGATTTATCTTGAAATCTAGCACTGGTACCGCCTTTGCGGTCACCGCCTGGGCCAGGGCCCATGATATTTCCGGCTCCTCTTCCAAGGATGTAAGTACTGGTGCTTAACTTGACTGGTTTCTGTTTTAGATTACTCACAAATATCACACTACGCAAACACACTTTTGGGCAACACAGTTGAATCGTATCACGACGCCACGACGTGTCAATCCTCAAAATGTTATACTACTTCGGCCGGCAGCACAATGGAGCGACTCCTCTGTCCATTTTATATTTTTAAACTTGTTTGACAGGATGAATGTAAACGACCATTATAGCAGGGCTGCGGAGTCGGAGGAATAAGTTTGCGATTTCGACTGTACCTTTCCAGAATTTTGCGACTCCAACACCTACTCCGTCTATTAACAATTTTGTGACTCCAACTCCAACTATTCACAATTTATAAGATGAATATTTTATTTCTTAATGGTTGCAGGTGTTACAACCTTTAAATATGCTTATTGTATTCTTTATTAATGAACGACTTTTAAATTGGCACAAGAATGTTAAAAACAAGTTTTACTAATATATTTACTTGTGTAAATGATCCGTCAAAAATGACGGGATTCGATGTCTTCCTTTAAAAAAGTCTCAAGTTATCGATGACAAACAAATAAATCTATTCTAATAGTACCCATGATTAAAATATTCTTGTATTTGTGCAATGGTGAAACTGGTATCACAGATACGATCCTTAAGAACGTCACAGACGCACACACCAACCAAGCAAAAAGCAACTGTGTATTATAATTCAAATTGTTATTAGTCAAGAAGTTTTTAAAAACCTTCCCACACCTTTTTACCACGAGAAGCTGCATTTCTTAACAATAGATTCATTTTTCACGCAATACTTTTTACTTATAAACAAAAATTATCAGATGCCAAGTTTTTCATATTATTTGAATGGTATTTTTGATACCCTCCAATCAAGCTAATTCCCATAGTAATAACATAAGGGAAATCATGCACAAAAAAAAATTTTTAATTATAAATTGATGGATAAACCTGGCGTTTTATTATAAATACTAGCAGGACCTGTGGAAATTCCACGGACAATGCCCTTGTTAGGCTAGGGGGATCAGGTCATCATTGGCATATCAATTCCAACATAACCTTTTCTGACCCAACCCATCCCGACGTATTCTAACCTATCCTATCCTAACCGAACCGTTCCTGATAATACGTCAAACATAAAAAACTGTGGACCCATGATAAAATTCGGTCAACATTGCTTAACCTAACCTAACATATATTAACCCATCCCATCCTAACCTAACATATCTTCTTACCCTTTCCTAACTTAACATAACTTAACCCATCCACCTAATCTAACCTATCCTATCCTATTCTATTCTAACCCAATCTAACCTACCTTTACCTAACATATTCTGACCAATCCTACCCTAAGTAATAGTAACCGAATCGAATCCTGATAATATGTCAAACATAAAAAACAGCGGACCTGTGAAAAAATTCCATCAACATTACCTAACCTATGCTAACCTATAGCCTAACTTCTCCTAGCCTAGCCTAACTTCTCATAACCTAACCTATCCTAACCAAACCGATCCTGAAAATTTCAAACATAAAAAATCGTAGACTCGTGAAAAAATTCGGTCAACATTACCTAACCTAACCTAACAAATCTTAACCTATCCTATCCTAACCTAACCTAACCTAACCAATGCCATTGCTAAGCTAGGTGGATTCATGAAAAAATTCAGTCCAAATTAACTAATGAATTCTAACATAACATATTCTAACCTAACTTATCTCAACCTAATAAATACTAACTTATCGTATCCTAACCGAAGCTATCGTGATAATATCTCAAACATAAAAAACCGTTGGCCCGTGTAAAAAATTCGTCAACATTATTTAACCTGTGGTAACCTAACCCTTTGATGCTCATTGTCCATATTTTGGCTTCTTTGCCGGAGTAAATTTCTCTGTTGCTCTAGGTACTGTGCCAGCTGTTCCTCATTCATATTTGTCTTCTTTGCTGGGATAAATTCCTTTGCTGCTCGCAAAACTACATACCTGATGCAACAACTGAACATGTCATCGAAACAGGTCATGGGTGACTAGACTGGGCGATCCCTTCAATTAAATATAGTGTCAGCTTCCCCTCAATTAGATATCAGTTAAACCTCAATCTTGACAAATGTATAACATGTATAACAGATGTATGTGTAAACATTTAAGACAGCTGTATGTGAAATCCTGTAACAACGCAATCAGCAATCTTTACCTACCACCAATATTACTGTGAATTTTTTCTTCTTCTACCACTAAAGCCGTTATTACGCGTAAACCATATTAGCTGATTATATCATTGTCGTCATATCATTAAAACTTAGTAACTGTTGTATGTGAACTTATGAAACCGCCTTCAGCAATCTGCTTGCATCAATATTTGTGATATTGAACTCCAATATTATTCGCTCATGGACTGAATTCTGTGTGTACTCACTAAATCGCGTTAGATTTTTGACTCTATACTTTCTTACTTCATAAGCTAGTTTATTTTATACAGGAATATCCCTTTAAACTTGACTCTGTATTTAGTTTATAAGCTATACAGGGTGTTTCAAAAATACACGGCATAATTTCAGGTATGTATTTCCCACATGTAGACAATC
>JACJUY010012774.1:10879-21388 GCA_014220935.1 Platorchestia sp. MABIK | reverse complement strand
ATACAAGTTGTGTAAGGAATATTGAATCTTACGGGCGTGTCCTCCGTAAGTATTTATAGGGAAAATTGAAGTCAAGATTTTTTTATGTTGAATGGCAAGCTTGGCTCCATGAAATATCAACTTCGGGTTTATGTAATACCTAATGCATAGAAAGAGTTTACCGGGAAAGCCTACAAAACTGCACCAACATCAAAGCATCAATCGTGGAACAAATCCAGCAAATTTGACCAGCTTTTACAAGCGCCGTAATGAACAGTCTGTGTTCTCGTGCCGATTTTCATTTGCATGGAATGACGAAAAATATTGCGTTCAGAATGTGTTCAAAATAAAACTAGTTATTCTTAGGATTGCATAAATGTTTTTTTTTTAATTCATTCGATGTGCGGGACTTATTAAAGATACATTTAGGCCCCTACTTGAAGTTCCCTCTATTCTAGTCTTTTCTTTAGTTACTGTCTAATTTGCAGAGGAGAGCAGCCAAGCAGATCTAATACCTTTTACTTCTCCAGTCGTTTTCGTAGAAGGAGTGACCTCACAGTTGTTGTCGGATGTTCCGCACTTTTTGTGATGAATCAAAGAGGCGAAATAAAGATAGCTCCAAGCTAACGTTGATTTCCCATAGAACGGGGCTGATCGGGCTTTGAAAAATCCGAGGAGAGATTCAATGGTACTTTTCCAGACAGAAAATAGAAATTTAGTCAGTTTTGGGAACCGACATTCGTCCGTGTAATTGGATTAGAGAGGTGAACGAAGGGAATATTGAACTCGTGCAGACTCATGAAATATTAATTGGTTATGATCCTCATTGCATCTCACGAGCACTTGTTGGAACAAGTTAAGAATGACTCGCATAGAATCTTAAACCGTTCATTTAGAAGTATTCTTCGGCTATACGGCGCGTCGCAGTTCTCCAAGTCACGCACCAACACAACTGTAGGAGAAAATTATCGCTAGAGTAAAGATCTACTAAAGAACTATGTTTATTTAATACTGAAAGTATGACAGCAGATTATACTCTGGATTTCAAACATAAACTTTTACCGTAAAAAGAAACGAAGGATTATACTTTATTTTTCCTTGCTCTTTTCGACAAGGTGAAGACATTTAAAAAACCAGCAACAAACGCTGATGCAGCTAAGGCAGCCGAGGATTAAATCGACGTTGATTCTTACTAAAGAAGAGTAAAGAAATTTAGTTTGTAGAAATCATCGATTAAATCTCTCTTCATGAATTTTCAATTGCATTTTATGTGACAAATTTCGTCACATGCTCACTTTACTTTGTGCCGAAGAAGAGCCCTTTGGCTTTTAGAAATTTAAGAGGAAATCAGTGTGAGGTGCCAGTCCAGCGTAGGCATGCGATTAAGGTTACGAATTACCCTAATCTACTCAAGCAATTAAATGGCCTTTAGGCGCGTTTAAGGTTAATTGGCCCGTGGGCACGTTAAGGTTTAAGGTTAATTGGCCCGTGGGCACGTTAAGNAGTTTGGGAAGACCGAAACGCAGTCTTCCAACAATTGGATCACGGTGAAAACATCAGAAGCAATGGGCCGACTTAAACTTATTCTACTAACGCAACTCTAATTCTAAGAAACACGGAGCGCGGTAACAATAGTTCTTTAGTAGATCTTTACTCTAGCGATAATTTTCTCCTACAGTTGTGTTGGTGCGTGACTTGGAGAACTGCGACGCGCCGTATAGCCGAAGAATACTTCTAAATGAACGGTTTAAGATTCTATGTGAGTCATTCTTAACTTGTTCCAACAAGTGCTCGTGAGATGCAATGAGGATCATAACCAATTAATATTTCATGAGACAACACGAGTTCAATATTCCCTTCGTTCACCTCTCTAATCCAATTACACGGACGAATGTCGGTTCCCAAAACTGACTAAATTTCTATTTTGTGTCTGGAAAAGTACCATTGAATCTCTCCTCGGATTTTTCAAAGCCCGATCAGCCCCGTTCCATGGGAAATCAACGTTAGCTTGGAGCTATCTTTATTTCGCCTCTTTGATTCATCACAAAAAGTGCGGAACATCCGACAACAACTGTGAGGTCACTCCTTCTCCGAAAACGACTGGAGAAGTAAACTGTATTAGATCTGCTTGGCTGCTCTCCTCTGCAAATTAGACAGTAACTAAAGAAAAGACTAGAATAGAGGGAACTTCAAGTAGGGGCCTAAATGTATCTTAAATAAGTCCCGCACATCGAATGAATTAAAAAAAAAACATTTATGCAATCCTATGAATAACTAGTTTTATTTTGAATACATTCTAAACGCAATATTTTTCGCCATTCCATGCAAATGAAAATCGGCACGAGAACACAGACTGTTCATTACGGCGCTTGTAAAAGCTGGTCAAATTTGCTGGAAGTGTTCCACGATTGATGCTTTGATGTTGGTGCAGTTGTGTAGGCTTTCCCGGTAAACTCTTTCTATGTATTAGGTATTACATAAACCCGAAGTTGATATTTCATGGAGCCAAGCTTGTCATTCAACATAAAAAAATCTTGACATTAATTTTCCCTATAAATACTTACGGAGGACACGCCCGTAAGATTCAATATTCCTTACACAACTTGTATTAAAAAATAATCTCAATGAAACTAGTGTTTCTTAGGATTTCACGCTCGCTTTGTTTTTTTAAATTCATTGGATATTCTGGGAAGTCATTACAGATTTTTTCAGAACCCGTACTTAAAGTAAATGGAAGCAAAATTTAAGATCTTTCAGGTTCACAGGTGAAGTAGATGTTTCGATAAGCTGAATGAAATGAGCTACAGGGGCTGCACGCCCCACACGCACTGCCCCGTCATTTTACGCGGCACACCAGCAGGTTCTAAAGTTCTCCAGAAGTTCTAGCGACCTGCATGAAAGGCATCTCTGATGTAACCGCAATTGGTTGCTTCTCCTGATTAGTCTTGTTTGAGCGATAAATTTTATCACAAACGGTGTGAACGAGAATGTGAGCTCATGCAATGTGCGTGTGGCGTACACTTGTGAGAAGAGCGAAAACACAGAAGTGAGTGTGCCACATGCCCTCCCTCAGTTGTCCGATGGCGCCTGTAGGTCGTAGTCTCGTCATCTTGTACATGAACAATATCTATTTCGTGGGGAAATAATCCCTAGGTTCTGTTCCAATTCGAAATAAAATCTACTGGTATTTGCCTATGCCCCCCAAAAACACTCTTAATTGATAACTAATGTCTTGCATTCATGTTTCAGACAGAATTAGTCGTTGAACCCTTCTGTAGTATTAAAATGAGTAAACACCAAGTCGTTGCTGATCTTCATATCGAGGTAGTATCAAGGTAAACAATAATTGAGTTGTTAAAGAATACTAAATCTTCTGTTTACGACACCACATTTAGATTTGAGGAAATTTGGCAATGCTAAGGATCGTCCCACAAGCGGATGTCCTTGTACAGCTCGTACAAGAAAGAACATCAAAGCGTGCGAGGAAGGGTCCGGAGGAATCCAAAACGATCGGTGAGAAAAATGGCCAGGGAATGAATGTGCTTCTAAAACCAATGACGATCGTGAAAACTTACCTGGGGCTCTCCCCCTTCAAGTTGAATTAGCAGCAGCTTCTGACGGAGCTCCAGGAAAAAAAAGAGCTGAAAAAGCTCGGCTTCTTCTGAACTGCATGAAGAAGGACACACATAGTGGAGAGATTGACATTTCGGATGAAAAGATGTTCTCCGTGGAAGCGAAGTTCAATCTTCAGAATGGCGCAATGCAGGCAAAACAGGCTGCAAGCGTCCCTGAATAAAATAAAACTGTTTATCGCTCGCAAAGTCCCGCCTCTGAGATGGTTTGGGCAGCTGTCTCCGAAACTTGTAGGTCACTTTTAATTTTCGTCAAAGGTGCAAAAGTGAATTCAATTTCGTAATTGATAACAACTTGATTTTGTCTTTTTAGCGATGAAGAAACATTTCAAAGAATAGGTTCAACAAACTGGTGCCCCCTCACACACACTTCCAACAGAACTCAAGCGTTGTTTCAAGATCATTTTCCCAATTTTTGAAGAAAAGAAACATGGCCTCCATCTTCGCCTGATTTGAGCCCCCTGGACTTCAGTGTTTAGTCAGTGTTGGAGACTGAAATCTGTGTATCATCTCACTCGACTGTCTACGCTTTGAAGCCATCCCTCAAGAAGGAAAGGGACAAAATACCGCAAGAGAAATTGCGTGTCTATGCTGAAAGTTACAAAGGAAGGCTTCACAGGGTAATCAAGAAAAAAGGAAGGCACATTGAAAACTGAACTTTTGTTTCTTTTTCATGGTAGTTAGAATATCAATGTGGGGACAATATTTGTTTCATGACACTATCCAACTGTAGATAGAGTGATAATTAACTTCGTTTGGGAACTTTTTCCCAATCCTGGACAATGTCAAGGAGCAGAAAACTCCTCCGTAAATAATTATTCTCCCAAAAATGACAGGCTCGTGGACAGTGATATTCATTTTTTTTCCTAACTCACACTGTCAATTAAAGTTTTAATATTTCGCTTCAATTATTGACAAACTAGGGCTAAACCACGGAACTATTTTGATTTTATCTGCATGAACGAATGTTTTCAGCTGTCCTCTTGCAGATTCCATCATCCAGCAGCAATTTCCATGCTATGACGCCAGAATATTTCTTGGCCTCGTGATGGTCGTGTTATTTTAATGACATTCCGTGGCTTCCTTTCTCTTGTTATTACGAGCATTCCACCAGTTCAGAGATCAGACGATAGCGATACTTCAGATCTCATTCATTGCTGCGGAGGTGAGGTTGCCATGAAGTTTGCACTTTCTGTATAACACTTTCTAAGTATGCGTACCTTTGCATATATCGAATAGCGCTGAGTGGTAATTTGGGCAGGGTAATAAAAACAAGTTCATCATAACATTAAAGAAGCTTTTATATTCAGTAGTCCTCATCTAAAGCTGGGATTCCTTCAATGCAGGATGATCCAATTATAGACCTGGCTGAAATAATGTAAAATTAAAGAAATTCTCTTTGAGTGCCTTGCTTTGACTGATTATTTCATATTGGATATTTTTTGTGATTGCAGATCAGAATTAGTTGAAAAATTCGAACATAAATTTCATCGATGGAAGTAACAGAAGTTTTTAGGAAATATTTTTAAAACAAAATTGCAAATAGAGCCTGATTCTACTTGTGCATGTAGATTACATCGACTGGATGAGAAAGTATCAAAAATTAAATGGACATTTGAAACCAATTTTACGAGACTCTCTTGCATGCTCTTCAAACTGCTTTTTTTTTGCNGTAATAAAAACAAGTTCATCATAACATTAAGGAAGCTTTTATATTCAGTAGTCCTCATCTAAAGCTGGGATTCCTTCAATGCAGGATGATCCAATTATAGACCTGGCTGAAATAATGTTAAATTAAAGAAATTCTCTTTGAGTGCCTTGCTTTGACTGATTATTTCATTTTGGATATTTTTTGTGATTGCAGATCAGAATTAGTTGAAAAATTCGAACATAAATTTCATCGATGGAAGTAACAGAAGTTTTTAGGAAACATTTTTAAAACAAAATTGCAAATAGAGCCTGATTCTACTTGTGCATGTAGATTACATCGACTGGATGAGAAAGTATCAAAAATTAAATGGACATTCGAAACCAATTTTACGAGACTCTCTTGCATGCTCTTCAAACTGCTTTTTTTTGCAATTTTCTGACCATGCTAAATTTGAGCTCCATCGATTGGAATTAAAAACATTTCCGGTGAGTGATACGGTCGATGAAATCGTCCATGAACTGCAACTGCCAAAGCTAAAAGAAATATTCTCGGGTTTGGGTTTGAATTTATTTCTAGCAACATCGCTTTTAAATTGCTAGCGCCTCCAAATGCCGAACTTCACAAAGAAGTCAGAAATGTTTTGAATAAATAAAACAGGGATTGGGTTGCGCGCGCCCTCTCTGCACTCTCCGTACTTTTAGGGGTATCGGAAAAAATTTCAGATCCAGAGTTCAAAGCAACGCAAAGTGGGAAATTGCTTCGCTTGTTTTGTTCTAAAATGATTCGGGAAAGATCGCTCATTCACAATTAATAATGGAACGATTTATTCGTTCGTTACAGTCTGGGAAGTTTTTTATCGATTCCCTTTGAATTCATGTTGAAGAGGGAAAGTGGCTTTAGTAACGACCTGATATGTAATTTTAAATAAGATTTCAGCAACTAAGTAGTAGTTTTGTGGTTAAGAAACAATAAATAGA
Organism: Platorchestia sp. MABIK; assembly: GCA_014220935.1. Taxonomy (NCBI): domain Eukaryota; kingdom Metazoa; phylum Arthropoda; class Malacostraca; order Amphipoda; family Talitridae; genus Platorchestia; species Platorchestia sp. MABIK. The sequence goes on along the minus strand of JACJUY010012774.1, from coordinate 15,149 downwards.
GTACTACACAACTTGAATTTCCTACAAATTTGAGACTGAGAGGGGAAATTTTTGTCTCACCTGAATATGTATTTCATGAACTATTGGAATCAAATTTTACCTCTTATCAATTTTATTATGTTCTGTAATCATAAGTCAATAAGTGACTGAAATTTACTTTGTGTAATTTGAAAATTGGGAAAAGACAATTAATTGACTTGATGTTAAATCTCAGTATCTGTATCTGTGGTTAATTGGCGTTTAATTAAAACAACATTGGGAAGCAGCAAAAAAAATTTATGGTAGAGAGGAATTTTTCGTTTTACTGTCATAATTAGATAAACAAAGTGCGTTTGCTTCGAATGGATGACGCCTGAATCTCAGTTTGACATTTTCCGGAAAATGCATTAATTTAAAAAGAAACTACCGTCTCACCTTCGCAGTCTATTCGTATACGAACAGCAACTACCTGCCTAGGTGTTGGCGTAAAATTCAAGCGAAATTTTGGAGCTGCGGAAGAATGTTTAAAATACAGCACGTTATGGTTATTGCTGCGTGTGCACCAGCATAAATAACAACAATTCCAGTTGCTTACAAGATGCTCAACACGCAGCGGTGCGACTATTAAAGCGCCTGAAGTTATTGAATAACCAGCTAAATGCAGTAAAGAAAGGAAGAGGGAGGTATTCTAATGATAGAAAAGATTTCCTAGACTTTAAAAAATCACATATTTTCCAATGACGACCTATATTATAGAAGTTTTATTTTATCCAAGGGTAACACATAAAACTGCTCGAAACGAAGGAGTCGTAACTCAGAAAATAATTGCCTAAATAGGTGGAATGAATCAGTTGTTATGAATGAATATGTTATGTTTCATTTAGTTATCTCGATGTTAGTCATTTCGTAACACACTTTTCGGTATAGCATAGAAACGACACACATACGCTCAAAATTTTGTATTTCCGCGGGCATAGCATTTAAAGTTATCAATGTTATTGCATGCGATGGGTGACTGCCCTTAAAGTTTATTCATACTAGTACTAGCAGGATCCGTGGAAATTCTACGGACAATGTCATCGTTAGGCTAGGTGGACACGTGAAAAAAATGGGTTAACATTACCTAACAAATTCTAACACAACAGATTCTAACCTAACCCATCCATAAATAACATATATTATAACCTATCCTATCCANTGTTAGTCATTTCGTAACACACTTTTCGGTATAGCATAGAAACGACACACATACGCTCAAAATTTTGCATTTCCGCGGGCATAGCATTTAAAGTTATCAATGTTATTGCATGCGATGGGTGACTGCCCTTAAAGTTTATTCATACTAGTACTAGCAGGATCCGTGGATATTCTACGGACAATGTCATCGTTAGGCTAGGTGGACACGTGAAAAAAATGGGTTAACATTACCTAACAAATTCTAACAGAACAGATTCTAACCTAACCCATCCATAAATAACATATATTATAACCTATCCTATCCAATCCTAACCGAAGCTATCCTGATAATATATCAAACATAAAAAACCGTGAACCTAAGAAAAATTCAATTACATTACCTAACTTATGCTAACCTAACCTATCCTAACATAACATATCCTAACTTATCCAATCCTAACCAAAATTATCTTATCCTAACATATCAATGCATGTAAAGGCGATCTTTTATTGAAACACTCAGGAATTCGATACCCATGAGACAGTAAACTCTGATGAGGAGCGTTACACACGAACTTAGATACCCCCCTTTGTGAGAAGGGGGGTGATGTATGCTGTTGGCGCTGCGTGAAGGTCGAGGTGTAGGGATTTTTTGGTGTACGCGACCCGCCTAAAATGACGGGAATCGAAAATTTCCTAAAAAAACATTTCAGATGTGGATCAAAGACAAATACATCCAACCCAACAGAATCCACGATTAAAATATTCTTAATGTTGTGCACTGGTGAAACTCCTATCAAAAACAGTCATTAATTAAGCATCCTTGACAGCGTGACACAGCGACAGACCAACTGAGCTTCAACATGGCTTTCCAAGGATTTCCCATGCTATTCTATGGCTTTCCTATACTTTCCTAAGTCTGAACTGCTGATATTCTATACAACCTAATCTAACCTACAAATACACGTGGTACTCATTACTTCTCTGAATCTGCTGTTATAATACATCGACAATAATTGTTAAGTTGATGAAGCTTGAATCACAAATGCGCTCATCACCCACTTTCGGCTGGTGGGTGTTATACACGGACAGACAGACGAACGGACGCGATTATACATTTTATAAATTTTAAGCATTTTATACATTTTACCATAGATTATACATTTTCTTAAATCTTGAATGAGCAAAAAGAGTTCGTGATGCGCTCGTAATTTTCTTTTTTTATCGGTGAACACAATCGCGAATCGTATGCATCATGAAATTTAAAATAATGCTGTTATTTGAATGAGAGTTTTGAACACCATCAGAGAAGGAATAAATACGGGTACCTAAGTGTCCAACTTTTTGTATAAAATCATTCCTACTATACGGTTAGTGGGAAGAAAAAGGCGGTTTGTGGATGATTAAGTCAATCCACCTCCTGGTGGCCGTGCTCACAAATCATAGCCTCAGACGAGCAAGTAAAGCGAGACCGACACGAGAGTTTTCTGGGTGATGGCTAATCTCGTCGGTAAGTAAATCATCGTTTAGAGATACGTAATGACGCCATAAAATGTGCATCAAACGTTCTCAGTGGAACCCTTGGACTGTCTCCTGCAACTTGGGTGATGAGCAAGAATTTACTTACTTATAGTGAATGTTCCAATAAATTGGCTTAGTTTCGCATCATTTCACAGTAAGTAACCGTTTCTCATCATTTCCCAATGAGTAACTGTTTCAAATCATTTCACAGTAAGCAACCGTTTCACACCATTTTACAGTAAGTAACCGTTTCTCATCATTTCACAGTAAGTAACCGTTTCACCTCATTTTACAGTAAGTAACCGTTTCATATTATTTCCCAGTAAGTAACCTTTTGAGTGCGTGAGCATAAAATTCCTTACTAGTATATTCCAAAAGTATCCCGAACAATAATTTTTCCATCTATTCAAGTTCTATTGCTTTTTAGTGAAAAACTGGCAGTGAACGTATTCTTCGAATATCTAAGCTGAGCTCCACTTGCTAACCTCAGACTCAAATGTATTTTCATTTGAAGTAACTTCGGAGACATTTGTTCTTTTTTTTTATTTAGGAAACAAATAAGCGTATTATTAGCCATGCAAATTTCATTAAATTTTGATCTAAATATTTGTATTGAAACTTTAACATCGGTACGTCAGGTAAATAAAAGAGTAAGGATTATCAATATTTTGAAGTGCTGTACAGACACGCTCAGCAGTTCACTTTAGTTAATAATATGTTTCTTGTTGCTGCAGTTTGGCACCTCGCATCTCTGAAATTAAATGATGAAAAATGTTTACAAAAAGGGTACAAAATATCATTTGAAGATAGAAAACGAAATCGTACGAACTGAGTTCGAGCTTTAGTAAAGGTTGAGGGGAATGCTGCTTGTATGTTGGGCAGTGCTCAAATGGAGGAAGTTTGGAGTGGAGGTGACATGGCCTCGTGATGCTGCTCGTAAATCACAGGAAGGCTCCCTCAGGGCTTCTGAAACTTCCCAACTTCGTAGGCAGAAAAAATGGTGGAAAACAACTCTGTTGATTTGGGATCTGAGTGATCAAGAGGAAAAGAAAAGGAAATTTTTTGTTTGATAACTTAAGCGACGGGATATTTTTGCATTGAGCGCGAGCAGCGTCTGTTTGAAGCCAGTCTAACTAGTAAATTTTTTCAATAAGCTGTCATTTCATCGTGTAATTGGGGTACCAGAATAATGTTTTTTATCCTACTGTAATGAACAACAAAAATTCACTTAACTTTTTCAGAGCTGATCCTTTTCAAATCTATTAAAGCAGTTTGAACTTCACTTAGGACCATGATCCGAGTCCTCCTGCGTCTTTGTGAAATAATATCGTTTGTTGGCTGCGTGCTTGCTTGCTCCTGCTGTCCCCAGTCATACCCTGTAAAGCTGAACACTACCTAAGAACGACAATTTTTTTTTCAGTGAAATGTAAGAATTCAACACAGCGTAACAACAGCCATTTTAAGTTTACTTCTACTTATGTGAGTTCTAGCTAGCACTACGCTGACGGTATTAAAAAAGAATATAGTATTGTAGTGTTCTCCCCCAGGCTGCAACACGCTTCGGGCAGACTTTGAGATATCTTTTTCGTGACAG
>JACJUY010012772.1:0-16444 GCA_014220935.1 Platorchestia sp. MABIK | reverse complement strand
TTTTAGACAAAACCTGAGCTTTTTTAGACAAAACCTGAGCTTTTTTAGACAAAACCTGAGCTTTTTTAGACAAAACCTGAGCTTTTTTAGACAAAACCTGAGCTTTTTTAGACAAAACCTGAGCTTTTTTAGATAAAACATGAGCTTTTTTAGATAAAACCTGAGCTTTTTTAGATAAAACCTGAGCTTTTTTTGATAGAACCTGAGCTTTTTTAGATAAAACCTGAGCTTTTTTAGATAAAACTTGAGCTTTTTTAGATAAAACTTGAGCTTTTTTAGATAAAACTTGAGCTTATTTAGTTGAAAATTGAGTTTTTTTGGATAAAAATTGAGTTTATTAAATTAATGGTAAAAAGATATAGTCATACCAGTACTTATTGCTGTGGTACAAATTTTGCTTCTAATCATTTTCTAGTGCTGTCATTTTCAAAATTATCGCTGTTTGATTTAGCTTTGAGTGTTATATATGCATTATATTTATGTGACTGGAAATTTTGTACATATTTTCAGCATGAAGATGTTTGTACATAAAACTATTGCTTATTATATACTACAGAGTTAATGAATTTTTCAACTATTGACAGTGGATCAATAAAAATGTGTTCAATGAATTTTTTTACTACTGTTCTTCCCGTGATGTTCTGGAAAGATTTTGTAGCGTTGAAAAGTTGGAAAAGAAATAATCTAGTTTTTCATACTTGCCCTGATGTACATGGTACTGTCTACAAACCTTGTGTCAATGATTGATTAATTTCAGAATCTTTCAATAATGCAAATGAAGGGAACAGCTCTTAGTTCCCTTTAATTCTTAGTCACTTCCTGATAAATGCTTAGACTTGTTCAGTAAATCTGTTTCATTTAACAGTCAATATTCAAAATGTGATACTCCTATTGAAAACAGCCTAGAGTCGATCAATAAAACTTTGGAAATTCAGTGAGTGAAATCCACCTAGATTTGCTTGAGTCTGAAGCAAGAGACAAAAGTTCTTTTCATGCAATTCCTCCAATGAAGCCTTTGCTGATGCCTCGAGTAAACTAAGAGACCTGTCTACTAGGTAGTAGAGTAGTAAAAAGTAGAAAAATTTGAAAAGCAGCAAAAAATAAATCAATTAGTCAAATTTACCTCAGGGGTCTACTTTACCTGTCAGGGTTGTAAAAACTTGTGATGTTGGATAAATCACTGAAAAATGAAAATAAAGTAAATGTGTATATAGAGTTTGAAGATTTTCAAAAATTAATTTCTCCCAGAATCAGATATTGGCTGCAGTTTTTTGGAAATATTCCTGTTAGGGGATTGGACAATTTCCCGGTGTCTCCTAGTTTCCAGCCAGTTTATTTTTTGCATATGATGAGCTGTTGCTCTCATTGTTGAAAGATGTGGAGACAGGATCTTTGACAAACATTTGTTGGGGTCTGTTTGGGAGTGGGTACATAAAAAATTTGGGTCATTTTTGCAATTATGCGTTGGATGCTTCGTATAGTAATAAGTTTTTAATTTAGTATATTATTTATTATTCATCTTGAAATTGTTTTGAACCCATGTTATTGCATGTATCATTGACTCAAATTGCTCATTGTAGGATGATTTCTTACATCCTGGACATTTGGACAACATTCATTATGTGAAAATTAGGAGGTCATTTTTTGCTGTTGAAGGTGGTAAAAAGAATTAAACTTTGAAAATTAAAAATCAGGAGACACCCTGCAAAATGTTCGTTTGAATTGTCTTGATATTTCTCTGAAAATCTAAAATTTCAAAATGAATTTCCTTCTAATGAGGAACATTTAACACTGTACATTTATAACAAGAAATTACTTTCCAGAAATTGTGGAGAATTTCCGTCCACACAATCTAGCAAAGACGAAACAAAAGAAGGAACAAGGAAAATCAATTTATTCAGGACTCCCGCACCTTTCAAAGCTTAGGAGAACAATATTAAAAGAAACTAACAGCCTGCTCGTCTCAAGAGACAGGCAACAAAGCAAACATTAAAAACTATTAGGAAGTAAGGTTCTTCCAATAGTAAGGAATTTATTAAATGGCAGATTGCTTTAAGCAATCTTTCTTAAAAGTTTAAAAAGGTAAAATCTGCGAAATGCCAGAAGTGTCCTTTTCCCGTCTAAGCAACGGTTTTGATAGAGCTTGAACGGGACACGTCCACCAAAGCGGCTGCAAAAGTCGTCAAGCGGTAGTTCGGGTCTTGCAGCGTTAACCAGGAGAATTACCTGTCTTGCGCCATCAAAGCTGTCTGCAGAACGGACACGCAGGAGGCCAACTGCTCGCCGGTTGTTATGCGGCGCGGCGGAGGTGCGGTACGTCCCCGGATAAGGCCCCAGCGACCCGGCGCAACACCACGTCTCCGATGCGGTCGAGGAAGCGGCCACCGTCGCAGCAGAGAAAAGCACGTGCCGCCGGCGGAGCGTTGAAGGAGCGCGGCAACCGGCAAGGCACTCACAGGTGCATCGCCTTGTCTGCTAAAATAAATAAATGAAGACAAAGCAAATTGAAGAAGTGCTGTTTATACACAAAATTAACAGAAATGTTCAGAGTGTTGCGAAAGACAAATTACCTAAACAAGGCAGCTGCAAGGGGTAAAGAAGCTCTGATGAAAGCACCGGACCACTCTTCACGCAGCTACTCTTGAATATATATACTGCGAGAAGATGATAGGGTTACACGTAAGGAGGTTGACAAGAAAAATATTTATTAGAATAGTGAGTAATAACAGATATAGCACAGATAATTTACAAAATCGACATTAAACTTGATAGTAACCACACCTGAACTTTAAAGGTCGTCCAGTGTAGAAACTTTATGGCAGGAAGAGTTGTCAAGGTTAAGGCCAAAGGCAAGTATTACCGGACTTTCAAGAAAACAGTACGAGAGAAGATGGAGCTCAAAATAGAGTTATAGACCCCCCTGTAACAGCCTGAGCTCTCATCCCAGATTTAAATAAGTAAGTTTAGTTAAGGTAAGGTAAGTTAGAGTTAAGTTGGTCGCCAAGGCAACCTTTAAGTAAATGTAAGCAAGAATTTAAACGAAAGCCGGCAATGGAAATAATCAAACACTCACGCAAACACACAAAGATAAAGTATAGGAGGAAAGGTGCCAAGTTTGATAAACAAACGAAGCGGTGGTGACCCGTAGAGCAGGAACCCAAGATCGCTCCTGGTGGCGACGCAAACTACGTCAAGCACACGACGGTGCAGTAGCAGTCACTACGCTCAATAATGGATTGTCAAGACACATCGCGAAGACGTTAACACTGGCCTTCGTGGCAGTAACTTTAAAGTTAGTTAGTAAGTTAGTGCGTAGATTAAGTTAAAGGCATCAGTTCAAAAATATCTCTGCTTGTCCCAGCCCCGCTATCTCCGACCTTACTGTCGGGCCGCGTTGCTGGCGCAGCTATAGTACTATAGAGCTGAAGCGCCTCTCGGGTAACCCTGGAGAGGTTGCGAGGGAAATCCTCACAAAATATTGTGTGTGGAATGAATTTCGAAATTCTAATTTTGTTCATGATGAATAAGGATAGACATAAAAACTCATTACAGAAATGACATCACAGATACCAGTTCCAACTGCATTCAGTAGGCAACAAAGATAAAGTTATTGAAATATACTGTGAAAGTGTAAAGTTAGTCAGTGATTGCACACATAGAACTTTTCATTACCGGAGTGAATAACACATATTATGCTGTGATGGCTCTCTTTGCAGTACCTACTCTCAGAGGCTAGGAATTATTGCACAAAGGCTGGACTGACTGGCCTACCACCGTTTATTTAGAATTTAACACTCCATGAAAACTTTCCTGTGGAGGTAAAAGCGGCATGAATTTCGATCCTACTTAGATGTCTAAATGTCCTGGTCATTCATTATTCAGTATGATACAGTGTGGTAAAGGTTTTTAAAAACAAAGCTTCATTCACTTTGCAGTTAGGCAGTTCCCAGAATGGGGTGCGCATTTGATTTCGATTTATCACACACAATTACATTATCTATTTAATTTCTAGATGACGGAGCTTCAGCGTTGTGTGGGCGTCAGTCTGCACGACACCAGTTCATCATGACGTCATGACGGTGGTGTGGCCTCGGAAATGTCCTACTCTGGGTTAGGACAAACTCGTCAACGGACGAAAGTCTCTTTCAAGGAGCATTCCACCTATCAGTTGATATAAGGTTCGTGTAAGCTCATATAGTTCTTTTCGTTCATCAACTAAAATTTTTCCCTTCAGGGGGAGACAACTACGGTATCTATGAGAATTAGCACCCCCATGAGGTAAATATGTGAGGGCCCGAGCTGAGAATTACGAAGGCCTTTTTTTGTTGGAATACATAGAATGTTTTTATGTTAAGGACCACCAGTTTTCGGTTCACTGCTGTCCTGTTTTTCTGTATCTACTACTGTCTCCTTCAACTTTTATCTTGTTTCATGAACTTCTTTCTCAACTTATTTTTTCCATGTCCCTTCTGCATAGATTCCGAGTTCCCTTATCTCCATACTAATTGGTGCCTCCCTCCTTCCTCTCATCGAAACGCTCTTTTTAGCGGTTGGGGAGGCTTAAACTAACATGTTATCTAACTAGTATGTTTAATAGCTTTCCGGTAAAGTAATACCCCTCCGGGGGCTACGACTATTGTATCTATGGGAATTAGCTCTCCCAGGGGGAAAATGCGAGGGCCCGAGTTAAGAGCTAGGTAGGTCTTCTGTTTGTTGAACTATAAGGTTTTTGTTATGTTAAAGACCTTCTTTTTTCGGTTCACTGCTGTCCTGTTTTCAGCACCTAATACTTTCTTCTTGAACTTCGATCTTTTTTCATGAAGTTCTTACTCAACTAATTGTTTCTATGCCCCTTCTTCATAGATTTCGCGTTCCCTTAACTCCATACTAAATGGTGCCTCCCTCCTTCCTCTCTTTGGATCGCATTAATTTTGCTGAGGACAGGATGGCTTAAACTAACTGGTAATTATCATTCGTTATAGTAATGCAAATAGAGGGATTTATTGATGCAAATTTCTTGTAACAAATACTGGCAGATCGGTTGCAACGTTTGAAAACGTATTAGCATTGCAATGGGTAGAATCGATAATTTAATGCTGTTATGAATAATCTGTTTTTTCGTTCAAGAATTGGAAATTCTTCAATATATTTGAGCATCGCATGGACGTCAGTTCTCAATGTTACGTTTTAATATCAGTTTGTTTTATCCGCACGACATAATTTGATTAAAATTCAACAAGCCAAATAGGTCCGAAGTTTCCTATAAAATAAATTATCAATAGCTTCAATGCACAGCTGTTCAATAGGGTACCGATATCAAGTGTTGTATTCAGAGTTAGGTGAATCGACTTATTCTCTGATTGCAGCCAAAGCCAGATGGGCCAAATGTTGCGATCACAAGTTGAGCTTGCCTGGCTTGCTCCGAACCCAGTGGTAGTTGGAACACAGTCATTCGGCAAATGGTAATTTATTTTATTTTGTTATCATTTGGACAGTTGATATATGCTAATGCATTCCAATTTATCAGATGCTTTAGCGGCACTCAGGTATGATGAAGAAAAGAAACTGAAGGCGTCAACCATCCAAGAGGTCCTGCGTCGTTGGAACTATTGGGCTGGCTCAGAGACGATGGATTCAATCAGAAAAGTCGCCGGCGGAAACCAGTACACTTCCTCAAAGTCTACTTGCTTCTTCATCGCTTACTTTGACCGCCTCTCAGTCGCCTTATTTGCTAGCTCCGTCGACATCAGGTTATGATGTTCCTCCCTTCAGCTGGGTTTAGACGGAGGGTGCTTTCCCCGGGGCTACGCCCTTTCTCCCTCCCCGCCTCTTCAAAAAACCCTAAACCCTTGATCTAATGCCTCCCACCCTTTCCCCATGCGTGTCGTCGCTGTCACCCTTCATGCTGGAAAAACTCAGGGGCGAGTGACTCGGCAGTTTTAAAATAGGGTGTATCTCTCAGTTGCTTTGCTGTCCTATCCTCATGCCTAATCGCGACCCAAAAAGTTTCTTCTGATCTAGAAAAGGAGCGAGGGCTAAAGTTTTAACATTGATAGATTTATTGAAAGCACGGCGTCAGGGTAATTGTATTTATTGTGCCTGTAAATATAATTTCTTTATGAAGTATCATCGCTTCTAGGTTGACGACTTAGAAATGATCTGTTGGTGAAATGATTTTCTATTTAATTCAAAAGCACCTGTTCACAATCGTAACTCACATTTTTCGCTGTCAAGCTATCATTAACACTGGATGACTCGTGATAGGACTTGGATATAATTTGTTTAACTTATTTCTGTTATGCTTGAATTCTTCACATATACGATGCTGTTCTTGTGCCGGCCTCCGTGGAATAGTATACAGGTTAAAAACATGAGGTATCGGCATTTCGAAAATTTTTGTGGCTGGAATGTCCAAAAAACGGATGTAAAAAAATAATTTTCTTTTACGAATTAAGGAGTTCATTTGGAACTAGTCGTTACTGATCGTACTAACTTGATATCGAATCTGTCCATCAATTTTCAGTTCCAAAAAGAACCCAATGTATGTAGAATATTATCTTCGGATTTCATTTCTGTTTTATTGAACATGAAGTATGGGCGGTACAAAAATTTCTGTGGCTGGAATGTCAAAAAACGGATGTCAAAATGTTTTCGTCTACGAATTAATGAGTTCATTTAAAATTAGTACTTACTGATCGTACTAGTTTGATGTGGCATCTGTTCATCTATTTTTGGTGCCAAAAAGGACACAATGCATGTTGCTTTTTTTACTTCGGATTTCATTTATGTTTTATTGAACATGAGTTATCGGCATCACAAAAATATCTGTGGCTGAAATGTCAAAAAACGGATGTCAAAATATTATTTTCATCTACGAATTAAAGAGTTCATTTGGAACTAGTCGTTCCCTCAGGGGGAGACAATTATTGTATCTATGGGAATTAGCGCTCCGAGGGAAAAATGTGAAGGCCCGAGCTGAGAGTTACGTGGGCCTTCTTTTTGCTGAAATAAAATGTTTTTTGATATGCTAAGGACGACCTTTTTCGGTTCACTGCCGTCCTGGTTTTCAGCACCTACTACTTTCTTCTTCAACTTTTATCTTGTTTCATGAACTTCTTCCCCTTACTGTTTCTATGCCTCTTCTACATAGATTCTGCATTCCCTAACATCCGTACTAAATGGTGCCTTCCTCCTCTCCTCGATACGCTCTTTTTTGTAGCGGTTAATTAGGGGGGCTTAAGCTAAACTATTATATAATCTAATTTTGAAACTAGTCGTTACTGATCGTACTAACTTGATGTCGGATCTGTTCATCTATTTTTTGGTACCAAATAGGACCCAATGTACGTATAATTTTTCCTTAGGATTTCATTTTTATTTTACTCCTCAGGGGGATTGAAATGATGTATCTATGGGAATTAGCATTCCCAGGGGGAAAATGTGTGAGGGTCTGAGCTGAGAGTTAGGTAGGCCTTCTTTTTGTTGAAATAAAATATTTTTTGCTACGTAAAGGACCATATTTTTCGGTTCACTGCTGTCCTGTTTTTCAGCACCTACTACTTTTTCTTTAAATTTCATCTTTTTTCATGAACTTCTTTCCCTTACTGTTTCTGTGCCCCTTCTACATAGATTCTTCATTCACTAATATCCATACTCAATGGTGCCTTCCTCCTTCTCTCTTCGATACGCTCTTTTTCGTAGCGGTTAGGGAGGCTTAAACAAAACTATTATCTAATCTAATTTAGGAAATTAGTCGTTACTGATCGTACTAACTTGATGTCGGATCTGTTCATCCATTTTTGGTACCAAATAGGACCCAATATATGTATAATTTTCCTTAGGATTTCATTTTTATTTTATTGAACATGAGGTATCGGCATTTCAAAAATTTCTGTGGCTGGAATGTCAAAATAATATTTTTAAAAATGAATTAATGAGTTCATTTGGAACTAGTCGTTACTGATCGTACCAACTTGATGTCGGATCTGTTCATCTATTTTTGGTTTTAAAAAGGACCCAAACTTATACTGAGCCACCCCAGAATTTTTTGCCTTCGGATTTCATTTTTGTTTTATTCCACATGAAGTATTTGGGTATTACGAAAATTTCTGTGGCTGAAATATCAAAAAACGGATGTCAAAATAATATTTTCATCTACAAATTAAGAAGTTCATTTAAAACTAGTACCTACTGATCGTACTAATTTAATGTGGCATTTGTTCATCTATTTTTGGTACCAAAAAGGACCCAATGTATATTGAACTTTTTTTGCGGATTTAATTTTCGTCAAATCGAACAGGAGGTGTAGGCATTTGGAAAATTTCTGTGCCTAGTAGCACCAGTTTTATGGGAAAGTTCCACTTGAAAAATTTGAGTAGTTTTTTTTTATGAATTGAATGTCATGTAAATTAAGAATTCTATAGAGAGTACAAACGTCGGAGCCGCATGGAAGCGGGAGGTGGAGGGTAACTTCTTCTGAAGAGGGATAGCTGTGGAGGATAACCCGCCCTCTGCTATTTGCGACTCGATAGCATTATTGCGGGCTCTGTCGTCTCCTCATCCCAGTTAAAGGACTAAGATGTGTAGTGGTTGAGAGGGTTGGTCATTGTAGATACTCGTATTTGATGTCTAAGAATGGAAGTGTGCAAATTTAATTTAAAACTAGTAAAATTTTCTTGGTAATCGGTTGCTTGACGAGTCTTTTTGTGGTGGTAGCTAATTTTAAATGAATGTTAGAAAAGTAGTGTTTTCAGAGATGAGTCTTACAAACAACCTGTGATGGAATTCTTTGCGGGCCGAAGATATTTTTGTAAGAATTTTTTTAATAGTCAAATGTCGGCTGTTGAAATTGAAATAAATATATTTATTGAACATCTGTAATATTTTAACCTATTTATATATCAGTGGCGATTTAAAATGACTTTATATTGTACTGTGAGACTTATCGTAATAGTCTCGTGTTCTACGATGAAGATGACAATTTGAGCCCCCTTACTGTAGCATTCATCTGCATCTCAGCTATTTTTTTCTAATAATGCATTGTTACTTGTTACAATAGGCCTCACCCTGTAATACTAATCTCTTCAATTATCGCAATTTGTAAGAAACTTGATGAAATATATACAGTATTAAACAAATTTGTTGAATTTAAAGAAGTAATTTCGATAATTTTTGTGAAGTCTTCAAATTCACGGTAATTGGACAGATGCGTTTCACGAGATGTGGCTTATTGTTTTTGGAAGCAATTCGCAAGTTTTAGAAAAAATCGTTGCACTGCTTATGAATCTCCCGGAATATAGTGGTCAGAGTAGCCATTTTTAACGTTAAATTACCGGTAATTATCGCAAGTTTTGGACGAAGACCGACTATAATAACCTTTGAACTACCGGTAATTAACTGGTTAAGATCGTCGGTCATCGTCCAAAATTTACAGTAAAAAACCGGCAATAATTTACCGTTAATCGGATGATAATATGAGACATTCGCGACACTAATTCCGACGTAAATCCGACGATATATCGTCGGCTTATAGGTAGAAAAAGATGATAATTAACGGTAAATTCAGATGTCAATTATCGTCGGTCAGACGATAAATTTCTGACTGGGAATTATATTGAAGATTCGGAAATGATTAACTTACTCTATCCTATATTTCATGATCAAGATATCCACCAAAAAGTAGGCCTAAATTTTATTAATTTCATTCTCCTTTCGGAATTTTTGTGTGAGCAAAAAGCCATGGTAACGTAACAAACTGGCTTTCAAGAGGATATTGCGTGTGTCAGTACTTAGCTATCAAAATTTGCTGGAACCCTCAATAAAGCGGGAAATGAATCACCTGAAGAACATTCAAAAATATCCATCAAACTCTCATTTTACCATCTTTACAATACGGAGTAGAGGTATCAAGTGAAACTAACAAGAATGAAATTGATTTGTATTTAACAATCCAATGAAGAGCCATCAGTGCTGTGTGAAAGTTAGAACACAATGCCTAAACGAATCATTCTTTAAAAATTTAAATATTTTAGCTTATGGATCTCTCTAGATTTTCCATAGGCTATTTAATCTATAAAAAGTTGACTGATAAGGGTTACAAAGATCATAAACAATTATTAACAGCACGAGCTAGCCATCATTATCATAAACCTTTTTAGAAGCACGGTCTCCGCACAGTATGTATTCCCTTTATTGGAACCAAAGCTTGGAATCTGATCCCTGCTAAAATTAGAGAAAAAATTTTTTACAAAGCATTTTAAACGAATCATGGATTCCTAATTTTACCCAATTATTAATGACACATGGTAATCAAGTCAAATATTTCTTCAACATCTTTCAACTTGATAGCTGTCCAAAGCTACAACATGTAATTTACAATGCTTGATGAAATGGATCTTAGGTATTTTCTAGAATATACTGTTCTCATTTGGCTCATGTTAGCTATTGTTGTAAACTTAAGCGTCGAATTATGAGCAAACCCATTCATTGATCACTCTAGTGTGCGACTTGGTAAGTGTACCGAGTTTAACAAAATTGCACTCCTTATGATTGCGTTCATAATAGGATGCCGTAGAAGTCACTGAACGTATTCAGGCCCATAGGTAGCTATTTTCAATTGTGTCCGTTGTACAGGGTAATGAGAGAGTCCCCGGTCTTTTTTCCAATTTTAAATAAACGCCAAAGATATTTATCTTCAAAAACGAATTACTTTCAATTTATCTTGTTTTGACGTTTCAGACAAAATTTGTCGGTCAGACCCTCTGTAGTATTTTGAAAATGAGTAAACGCCAATGTGGCCTCCGTCTTCGCCTGATTTGAACCCCTCGACAACAGTTTTTGGTGATTGTGGCAGACTGAAGTTTGTGTAACATTTAACCTCACTGTAGACACTTTGAAGTCGTCCCTAAAAACGGCATGGAACAAAATACCGCAAGAAAACTGCTTGTGTCTGTTGAGAGTTACAGAGGAAGACTTCAGAGGATAAATTAAGGAGCGTAATTAAAAGGAGCGTCAATTAAAAAATTACCCATTATTTGATTTCATGGTAATTAATAAATTATGTGAGGACGATTTTGTTTCATTAAACTATTCAACTGTAGATGTATTGCAAATTTACTAAGTTCAGAAACTTTTTCCCTCCCCTGTTAAAGTCTCAAGAAACAATCTACTTGACGCATCACGTCTGTTGAATAAATTTTACTGAATAATGTTGCCACTAAATGGCAAAAAATTTATTGTGACAAATGATAAGATCGAAATAAGATGCGATTATAGCGCACAAAAGAGGAATTGTCGAATCATTACTACTTTTTGTTAATAAGTCACTTGCACCGGAATGCATAAATTCTTTTAACGGCAACAATGTTCAGCTGTTTGGGAGATGACTTCTTGATATTTTGTACAAAATATGAACACGTATGAATATAAATTAAAAACCATGAGGTATTTTTCCTCTATCGTGACATATGTGGTGAGATGAGCCGTATTTGTTCGCTGCAAGTCAATGCGCTCCTTTTCTAATTTACAGGTATCGTTGTTGTGCTAGTAGAATAAGGCTTCATCATACCAGCCTCGTGGTCTCCAGCGTTGTTGAACGAGAGGCTGATTTTAAGTCGGTCGAATAGTCAGTAACATTCGTCTCACTTGCTGATTTGAGCATCCGTTTATTTCGAGCAGTTCCAATGAACCGAGAGGTCAAAGTATTATACATCGCAATCGCTTGAAACATCAGGTAAGAAAAATAACATGTAGAACTTCAGGCAAATTAAAGTAGTAAAGATACTCCATAAAACTCGGAGCAGGAGGTGCTGTGCATTACATAACTTGCCCAGTTGGAATAGAAAAGTGAAAAGGGAAAATTAGAGATCCGACCTAAGTAACTCTTGAAAAAAACTTACAGAAGCCTCTTAAAAGAAGCATTCCGGAATGTTATACTCGTATGTGGCTAAAATAAATCAGAAGGTTATTTTACACTGAATTTGTGTTGATGGGAGTTTAAAGAGTCCATTAGATGCCGTGTTAAAAATTGGCTAGGTGACATGAACAAAGGAATATTGTTTATATTTCGAGGACTCAATCATAAATAAGCTGAGATTTTACTGTACTTTTTGTAAGCTAAAATCAATTTTTAGTGAGAGTAAATTTTACTTACGAAAACTTTTATCTTCAGGGAGTGCTTGAAACAAGAAAAATTTTCATAAATGATGACTTATATAGAAATAGATTTTTAAAACAGGTTTATCCATGACAGCCACCTAAAAGTTATGGCTATTCAATAGCGGACTGGTTACTGCCATGCATCTTTTTCTATTCCACACCGTCCAGTATCAGGAAAAGATATTGTATAAATCTTTTAACTTGCTCAATTATACAATTATTAGGCATAAGTAAACTTTCAAAGTTCATCAGCGCTTCAATTATGGGTTATCATTTGACTGTTTTCTTTGAGAAAATTTAGAACACCCTATGAAGACCTCTCAGTGTCAACGTTTCTTACTTTGAACGTGGTCTTCATAAACAAAGCAGTCAGCCAGTCAGGAAGATCTCAGCAGCAAGCGCGTGTGTACTCCTCTGTTATTAGGTTCCTTTTTATTTCCTTCACTTACACCTTTGTTCAAAAGGTGCCGTTATTAATTCATTTTAACTATTTCTCTTTGAGCACGTTCAGACTCCTGACCAGTCCAGTGAATAGTTCTAGTAACGCCCGGTAGAGGGCCGTCAAGGTTTTACCTTGATGGTGTTTATCTAAAACCGTAACCTTAAATTTTAGCGTGCCCAAAGGCCGATTGAACTTAAACTTTGACGTGCCAAAGGGCCGATTGACCTTAAACTTTAACGTACCCAAGGGCCACTTAACCTTATATTTTAACGTGCCCTAGGGTCACCTAACC
This sequence comes from Platorchestia sp. MABIK, assembly GCA_014220935.1. Taxonomy (NCBI): domain Eukaryota; kingdom Metazoa; phylum Arthropoda; class Malacostraca; order Amphipoda; family Talitridae; genus Platorchestia; species Platorchestia sp. MABIK. The sequence continues at coordinate 3,554 of JACJUY010012772.1, read as the reverse complement.
TCAACTGCGCTTATGGCCCATTTAACTGCTTGAGTAGGTGAGGGTAATATGTAACCCTAATAATCCCATGCCTACGCTGGACTGGCACCTCTTATTGTTTTCCTCTTAAATATCTGAAAGCTGTAGGGCTCTTCATCGGCATAAAATAAAGTGAGCATGTGACAAAATTTGCCTATAAGGGAACCTACTACCCTGCACTTGCCTCAATTTTCAAATCTCACTGTACACATTTTTATTGCACCTAGGGGAAGACAAATACACACAGATATGTGAAATGGAATTCTGAACACATTTGCTTCTATGAACAATTTTGATTTTCGCAAACAATAATAAAAAAACTCAGTTATTAGAATTTTTGCGTAAAACAACGTTTCTTACTCTACAATTTTCATTGTAGAAGCGTGATTTTAGTCTCACTCGACGCGGAAGGACTGTAGAAACACCGTAACGAAAGATTTTTTGAATTTCTGATTAGAAAAAAGTTATTGTGACATGTCCGAAAAATGTCTCTCCCAGAAAAATCCTAGATAACTTTTTCTAGCCTCAGATTGCAACATTCTATTGCACCTAGGAGAACAAAAATGCACACAGATATGTAAAATTGATTTCCAAACACATTTGTATAAGTTAAAAATTTCGAATTTCTTAATGAGAAAAAAGTTATTGAGCGAGCATATATTTGAATATTTAATTTGTTATGCTTGCGTCAAACCACACTTCTTCCACAATTTTCAATTTAGAAGCGTGATTTTAGTTTCATTCGATGCAGTTCAACGGTGGAAACCGCGTAGCGAAGCAAAATTCTATTTGAATTGCAAGTTCAATTTTTATTGGGAAAAAATGAATTTAATTTTTTATTTTTTTACATGTTGGACATGTGTAACAATAACTTTTTTTACAATGCGAAATTCAAGAAAATCCTTCGTTACGGTGTTTCTACCGTTTTTTCGCGTTAAATGTCACCAAAATCATGCTTCTACGTTAAAAAATGTGGAGGAAGAAATGGTTTGCGCAACTATATTTATTTCTCCAATAATCGTGCGAACTTTTTTTTCCGAGAATTGAAAATTTTCACAGAGGGAAATGTGTTTGGAATTCAATTTTACATTTCAGTATGCATTTTCGTTAACCTAGTGGCAATAGAAATGGGAAAAAAGAAGTTGTAAAATTTGGTTCATTAGGTGAAGTCAAGGGTAGTAGGTCCCCGTAAACGAAATTAATAATTAATGAAGTGACCTGCTCACTAACCTCCACGAAATAAATTTCTTCACTTTTTCTTAGGAAGAATCTACCGTCAATTTATTACCCTGCTTGTTCTGTGGCATCTGCGTATGTTGCTGGCTTTTTTAAATGTCAGCACCTCGCGATAAGCGCGAGGAAAATAAAGTTTAATCCTTCGTTTCGTTCTCTCGGTAAGAGTTAAGGTTTGAAATCCAGTGTTTATCTTTCTGTCACGCATCCAATGTTACATAAACCTAGTTCCTTATTAGATCGTTAATCTAGTGATAATTTTCACTTACAGTTGTGTTGATGCGCTTGCGCTCGCCAGTTGTTTGTTCTCGTTGCCTGTTTCCCTGGAGGACAGCGTATTGCTGAAGAATTTTCTGAATAAACTAATTCATATTCTACAGGAACTTGAAAACGAAGAACACAGCACGTAGTGAAATCATTTTAATTTCATTTCTTTCTATACAAACCTAATCTATAAAAGTGAGTAGACTAAAAAACTAGTTGTCCTATTTTTCTTAAACGTTTCGGAGTCCAGCTCCATCATCAGTAAGTCAGATCTGAAATTTATAATGAAAAAGGATGAAAATGCAATGTTATTTTAAATTTTTTCTATTCTACAAGTAAATGAACCAAATATAAATTTGCAAAGGGAATGAACTGATGGCATTATTAAGAACCGGTTTGTCTTTAGCTAAGTACAATAATTCTAAAATTCTCAAATCCAAATCATTAAAAGCAAAACATAAAATTTCGAAATCATCTTCAGACAAACGGGCACTGCACTGCTCCGCATAAAGGCGGACAGAAGAACCCAAGTAGAATCTGTCCTGGGCCCCATGTGGGGCCAATGTGGTTGGCCCACTGGGGACCCATGTGGTTGGCCCATGTGGGGCCTATGTGGTTTTTTGGAAAAAGTGCCCGGGTAGGACTTACATGGGTATTTTCTAGACAAACCACTGGGTAACCCAGGTTTTACCCAAATGTTCCCAACGTGTTTTACCCACATGTCCTCCATGTGTTTTGCCCGCATGCTTTCTATGTGTTTTTCCAGTATGTTCCCCATGTTTTTTGCCCACATGTCCTCCATGTGCTTTGCCCACATGTCCTCCATGTGTTTTTCTCACGTGCCTACCATATATGTTGTGCCCATATATGCCACGTCTGTTCTACCCCACATATCCCCAGTTTATTTTACCTCAATACTGTATGTCTTGTGTGTTTAATTTCACATTTCCTGTCATTTTTACCTCACATATTCCGTCTGTTTTACGACACATATCCCTGTCTAAGTCAGGTTTTGCCCACACTCTCAGAAGTTACACAATCTTCCGACTAGTCACATTAAAGGCTTCTACTTGATATGTTCAGGGGGCTGTAACTTGGAGCAGCAGATGATCTGTACGGCTATTCTTAACTAATTTCTCGCTCTTCATTCATGATGATGATCGCTATAGCATTTGACAGTCTTCTCTGGAGCTCTTCGACGATGAAATTTGTTTTTTAGCCCCATTCCTACAATCTGAGTGTGAAAAAAACTTTAAAATATGAAACTATATAAGACTGAAATTATGCTTTGCATTTTCTTTAAGTACTCTAACTCCAGTGTATTATCGTCCAAAATGACTGGTATAGCGGAACAGAACAGAAGTTTTAATGTCATATAAATAGATGGCAACATAAATGAAAATGCAAAAGCGTTAATAGTATCAACTCACCTGAGCCAATCATGCAGAAATAGCGCATGCAGAGTCATGGCACTGTTGATCCAATGAACTGAACTGCATAGATGTCCACTCTGTGAGCAGAAAAATTTGAGGGGTCTGATATGATGCCATGCAAAACATCAAGACGCACTTCACACGGACATGATGTCCAAACACAGCATCATCGGAAAATATCAATTGTAAATTGATATTCAGACGCCTCGTTGTGCTGAAACAGTGAGTACATACCCACTCAATTTGTATTTATTGCTATAATTGTGAAGCAGAAGATTTACAATTCCACGATAAATCTCTCATTACCCAATGTTTCGAGGGAAATGTTGAAACCTTTTTTGAGGAGGGGCTGTCACAAAGTTCATTTATTAAGGAAATCATCAGTAAACTTTTGATATCTACTACCCAATTGAAAATTAAGGTCGTATCGCCGGTGGAACGGCGTTGGCAATACGGTTGTTTTTTGGTTGGAATACGCGCGGTTTAGAGGTTAAATGTCCGCGTTATCGGATGCAAAATCGCCCGCGAATCACCCGTAACCCGCCTTACCTACCGGCCGTGTACCGCCTCAGAACCAGATTCGAATCGCGGCTGGCCGTCCATGGA
>JACJUY010012771.1:4903-21393 GCA_014220935.1 Platorchestia sp. MABIK | reverse complement strand
TGGAACCTAGTGTTCAAGATGGCCGGCTTACTGGAGATGTATTCGCCTGAATATTATCTTCGAAGATCTTTCAGGTGAGCCTCCTGTACTTTGTTACGCTTGTCATTAATAAATTGTTATAAACTACAGCGTTACCTGACCCCTATAAAGGGTGCCAGGACAGTCTATGTCTTTAGTGTCCGTTTATTCGGAAAGTTGAGCTGCACGGTCGGGCAGCGAGACAATGTACATGTAAACTGTCGGAAGTGTTTTCACACCACAACGAAAATGCATCGTCCATGTAATTGTGTTGTCTCTTATAATTTGTGATGCCACCCGGCTATAACGTGGCAACAAAGTCCCCAATTTTAACGGGGCACAAAATTCACATAAATGCCTGACACCCGTAAAGGGTCGGTAACGTTTCATAAACAATCGAGAAGCAGAGCATGGCAAAGAATGGGGTTCTCACCTTCGAAAATAATGTTCAGGTGAACTCTTCTTAAAATAGCCGGCTTTCCAAGATCCCAAGGGTTCACGGTAGCGAGGAATAGTTTGACCGGTGACCAACGGAGCGCAAGCCTAGATGCGCCCGAGGTCGCGGCTAGAAGCTGTCTGACGTGGCAGCCGCGAACGACCGCTCAAGTCGGTTTGGCCGAATCCACTGTAGTGACGTCGGACTCGAAAGAACGAGTGCAGACGTACATTAAGAATTTGCAAATACGCCTGCAACCGAAGATGTGAGAAACCCCCACCATTGCTCTGCTAGTCGTGGATTATTTGCTTTATTGATAAGAGGTCAATTAATTTGACTGCAGTTTAAGACCCCTTACTGCGGAAGGCTATTCATTATGGCCTTATTAAGTCCGCAGATGACCTCAGCTTCGAGCAGTGGCTAGAATTTTGACACAATCCCGGCAAACAAAAAAACGGAGTTTTCATTTCGAAATTTCCGTTACATGTATTTTAAGTTCTAAACATTTGGTTACATTCATAATACTTTCCAGAGGAATATAGAAAGTACTATCACTTCATTTATGCGCACATACATTTTTAATATTGAAAGACAAAGTAGAAAAAGAAAATCAGAGATGACCTCTCCTAAATAAATCAGCAAGTTTGCTACGCTGCTGGCGAGCTGCCTGCCGTTTAGGACGGGCAGCTGCCTCAATTTCAGATTCTTCGGAAGATTCCGAGGAATCGTTTTCAGAAGAGTATTGCTGATCTCCTGGGCGTTCAATACAGAGAGAACTACCCTCATCAGGAATGAAACTCTCTGGAGGCTCAAAATAAGGATGTAACTCCTCACTAGAGCTCCCTTCTGCGCTTTCCCACCCCTCCTCTGAAGCAGTATCAGAAGCAGCTAACTCCAGGGGGTACAGTAGAGAAATTTTGACGGCAGACTCAGAGTTATAGGCTTTACTAATTCGAACAACTCGGACCTTACCATCGCGTCCAGGTAGCAGCGCGATGATACAGACCAAAGTCCAAAACGGCCTAGGTTTTATAGGATGTCTTAATAAGACAACCTGACCTACAGATAGAAATTTATTGTTAAGAGGCAGAGATTTAAGAGGATATGGACCTCTTAGACTGATTAAATATTGGGAGTACCAGAGTTCCCTGAACCTGGCCACCATTACGTCGCGCCTTTCAAGCGCGGAGAGCAAACTCTCTCGCCGTTCGGCGTCCTCGGTTTCCAAGTCAGGGACCTCATCGGAAAGAATTAAAGCGTTGAAGTAGGATAAAGTTGAAGGAATTGTATAGGCATAATAGGCAAAATAGTGTCCCCCGTCTCTGTGTAGGAAAGAGGGCGTCGATAAAGATTAAGTGTGATATCAGAAATTGCAGTGAAAAAGGATGAATGAGAAAAAGTGCTTCGGCCGAAAAGCTTATACAGACTTTCTTTGATAGATTTAAATAGACGTTCCCAGATCGCACCAAATTGTGGACTATAGATCGGGATAGTTTTAAATTTAACAATAAAGGTTCTGAAACGTTCTTCATACAAGGATGAAGTTAAAACTTCTGACAAAAGGCCAGAAGCTGCTAAGAAAGTTTTGGCATTGTCTGAGTAAACGGTGTCAGGAACACCCTTTTCATTCGTGAAGCGAATAAAAGCAAAACAGAATTCCTCCAACGTCATGGAAGGAAGAAGCTCTATGTGAATTGCTCTATTTTGGAAACACGTAAATAATAAAAAATAGACTTTTTGCTTATGACCAAATGGGTCTAACACCCAGAAATGAGCTGAAAAGTCCATTCCCGTGGTGGCGAATGGTCTTACAAAATTAGTCCGACTGTCTGGCAATGCAGGCGGGTCGGGATAGGAAAAGGCTTTAGCGTTCACCCGCTTGCAAACTATGCACTTGGATAGAATGCTGCGAACTGTACGCTTACAGCGAGGTTTCAAATAACCATCCAACTTTAGTTTTTGCACAGTAGATTCAACACCTAGATGATATAGAGATTTATGAGTGTGCAAAATCAGAAGATGGGTTAGATGAGAAGAACTAGACAACAGAATAGGGTTTATAGTATTGTAGTCTAATTCCTCTGCTAAAATAATGCGGCTGCTAGATCTGATTAAATTATGAGAGTCAAGAAATAAGTTGAAAGATCTAACAAGCAAAGGCGGACGAGGATCCTTGGTTTTCAAGGCCTCTATCTCGCTGGCGAAATGCTCTCTTTGCATAGAGGAAATGAGATAAAGAAATGCTCGCATATTAGCCTCTCCCGGATCTGCGCGCTTCCAGATTGCTACAGCTTTAAATACCTTCTCTACCACACCTAATAGTCTGGGGTAGGAGGAAAAGCGCTCAAGCGCTACAACCGAAGCTTCACCTGGGGGAGCGACATTTACTGCGATACACGTATCAGAAATAAACTGCTGTGGAATACATCCTAAGTGACCCTTAGGCCACCTATNCCAATAAAGACCATCACACACCACATAGTCCTCACCATCCAATAAAGACAATCACACACCACAAAGTCTGTAGTTGACGATGTCACTAACGCCACCTCACAACGCCACCTCACAACGCCACCTCACAACACCACACTCGCAGAATCACCGCTTGGGGCGTCCTAACTGATAAAAAAACATGACTTTTATTTGCAAGCTGTCCAGTTTTCCTTGTGGAAAAACTACACTCTACCTATAAACACAGGAACTAATGGTGGGAACTGTAAGGTCTTCCACTAAACAATGTTCCTCGTAGAAATAAATAAAAAAGTATTTCTCGCATCGATTTTAGGGAGCAAAACTGCAGTCATGTATTATGCAAGAGAAATGCAGTTATTTAAATTTAAGTATTTATATTTGTCACAGAAATTCAAATTTTTGGAAGAGCTTCACATTCCAATGAACTTCTAAAATTTTTACGTGGAAGAAATGCGTTGCAGTTGCAGAAAGTGGAGAAGTTGTGAAACACATCGCCTTATGTGCTCGGGCGCCGTAGCTTTGTAGCGAGGTATTCTATTTTGGCATCGAGAGTCTGTGTTTTCGTGCAATTCTGTCATCTTCTTCTTATGTTTGGTGTGAAAGTTGATGCTAAAAAAATATGGCCCATCGCAGTGCGACCCTGAACTAAGAAATTCATTTTGTGAGCAAATTCTTGAAGCTTAAATGACTGATTAATCCCGAAATAGCTGTGGGAAGTTGTTTCACATTTATCATAACTTCTTTCTTTGTTACACAGAGACGTCATTTACGCTCCTGTGATAGTAACGCTCCTAGCGGTGCTGAAATGTTGTCTGTGTAACGCACAGTGAAAAAAGCAATGCGTCACACGAGGTGTTCCTCAAGGTCGTGTCCTAGGCCCTCTTATATGTTTGTGTTGCACTGAAGATTTAATTCGAAATCATAATTTTTAAAGCTATTCATTACTACGTTCAACTTGAAATAAATACTTGTGTTGCTATTTATTACTTCGTAACATTTCTTCCCGCTATATGTTGCTATATATATGACTATAGCTAATCGTCTCTGGCGATAAATAATGACCCTGGCCAACTTTTTACATCATGTACGGCCCATACGCTGTCTAAACGGTATTCCGCTCCGAAATTACGAACTTCTATTAAAAATAATGGAAAGTTTTGAGAAATATCTTTCAATTTCATATTTGGCGGTCACCAAATCCATGAAATAAACCAACGGAAGGACTCGGAGTACGTTATGAATTAAAATTTTGCTCCCATTTTACAATGAGTTTGATGTCTGTAAGGTTTCCTAAAGTGGGTAACTTGTTAACCTTACCGGAACTGGGGCCCTGAACCTAACTCTTGGATGTTACACCAGCCAAAGTCAATTAAAACACATGTGGGCTGACATTTGAAATATGTAACCATGATATTTGACAACGATTTGTTCGTCATTTATATTTTGAAGCATTTCTTCTGGTGCTAGGCCAAGTACCGCATATTAGATACATCAGTATAGCGGCAGGTTCGGAAATTATCAACATATCGTTAATACTTTGGCTGCAACGTGAGCTATTTTTGGTCACTGAGGGAGTTTTCATTGTGCTGCTGACCAACCAGTGGTCACAAACTCAATTTTCATAAGTACTTGATCAAAATTAAATGATACCATGACTCAGTTAATGCTTAGTATTTACAGCATTGCTTACTACAATAAGCTTTATATATGAATTGTATATTAAGCCCCAGTCAAAATATTGAAGCTGTTTCAAAGGGTCCAGAAAAATGAATTTCATGCGGCGCATCGCAGCCCAGCGATTCTTACACTAAAATGAAACGCCGCACTGTTTGCAAACTTTCTTTATTTTCCCCAAAATTAAGTCCAGTGTTGGAACGCACTCATGAAATTTTGGCAGGAGTTTTAGATTGTCCTCTTTGCGGCAGACCTTCAGACCTTCGTCTGGGTTTAGGCCAGAGGAAGGTCTTAGACCTGTGAATTTAGCATAGAGGATATCCTTAACGAAAGGTGAGGGGAGAACAGTAATGATAGCTTTAAGTTTTGCATGGTGAATATCCTTAACGAAAATTAGGAAAAATAGCAATAATGATTTTAAATTTAGCAAAATGGATATCTTTAATCACAGATGAGGAAACAGCTGTAATGGTAGCTTTAAATTTAGCATACCAGAAATACTTCATAAGAGACTAGGAAAATAATATCATCATTAATTACGTATCAAAAGTAATACTCGAACTTGTTCATGTCCCCCCAGCGAGCCGCGTGACGATGTCCCCTGCAGCAGTGAGCCAGCAGCCGCCCCCCCTCCAGTGCCCTCCCGAGCAGCCGGGGCACCTGGCCAGGGCCCCCATTCAGCCCCTCACCCCCGCCCCCCAGCAGCCAGGTCAGTGGGCAAACATTTTTCAAGGAAATATGGCTATTTTTAAATCGTGTTGTAGAGACAGTAGGGAAAACACTTTTTTAAATCGTGTTGTAGATATAGAGGGAAACATTTCCCAACGGAATTTTATTATGTCTTAGTCGTATTGTAGATACAGTAGGGAAGCATTTCCCAAGGGAATGTAATTATTTTTTTATCGTGTTGTAGATACAGCGGGGAAATATTTTTTCATCGTGTTGTGGATACAGTGGGGAAACATTTTTTAAGGAAATTTTGCTTTTTTAATCGTGTAGTAGAGACAGTGGGGAAACATTTCCCAGGGAAATATTGCTATTTTTTATCGTGTGGAAGATATCGTCTTCAGTTTGTCAACGTTGAGTTAGTGAGTGCTGATGTTCAAGCTCAATGAGTAAAAGTGTGCCTTGACTGATCTCTTCTACACGTTTTCATCGTTTGTAATCACCAGAGGAGCTGCACAGGTGTAAGGTATGGATTTCAGCTTCTCAACCTAAGACGGAGGAGTGAGTGCTGATGTGCAAACTCATTGAGTTAATGAGTACCTTGACTGATCTCTTCTTCCCGCCTTTGTCGTTTGGTAAAACCGCCAGAAGAGCTGCTCATACTCTGGAAAAAATACAGCGAAGGCTTTGTTGGGATCGAACCAGGGTCTTCTTTTTTCCAAAATATGCTCAACCCTCGCCCCATAGTTATGAACTGAGGTTCTATCCAGGATTTTAGTTGTTGTATGGATTTTTCCCTTGACAACGTTAAAAAAAACTGAACGTCATTTTATTGAATTGAAATACTCAGGCTGAGGACATCCACAAAAAATACTTTTAAATTGAGTTGTTAAAGATTGCACTCTGCTCGATTGTGAAAGTGTAATATTGGATATTTAGTTTAATTTTCCTATTCGGTTGCTCCTCTCAACGCCATTTCCTAAACTGCTTAGTTTATGAAACTTCGTGAAGGTGTTTTACCTTGTTTCTGCTTTTTATTATTAGTAGTTCTATCATATTAGTAGTTTTTCGCTGAAAATTTAACAGTCGTTTTTTGGACTACTATCTCTGCTCAACAGATTTGTGTTCATCAGTAAGGGAACATGATAGAAACTTGCGAAACAATTATATAATCTTAATATTGATTAATCTCTTAAATGTGAGGTAATTTTTTTTTACACAGAATGAACACTTCATTATTACCGATACCGATGTGACATTGACGAGCCGGAATTTCGAATTCCTTGTATTTATATTTTTAAACAATTTGAACAATTTATTAACCACAAGCGATACAGAAGTATATTATTTCTTAAGTCTAATACAATGATCAAACTTGAGTATAGCTACCTGCGGGCCCGAATAGCGTTACTATATCAAGTGGAGATATGCGTAATATGAATACTGCGAGAGGTTTCATCGAAGTCCTACATTTGTGTCAGAAAGGACGTAGGACGTGTTTAGTTAGTGCCACAGACCCGTCAGTCGCGTCTTTTTGGAGTTTCAATGGTTGTTCTATCTTCGGAGTTTCAGTTGTTCTACTACGTTAAGTACAAATATGTACAATAAACGTCCATGTGCGTGTGGGTCTGTCGTGAATTAACACTTTAATCGCGATGTGAGCCGCAAGTGTACACGGAGGGGATTTTCACAATGCCGCTCACCGGCTAGTAGTCACAAACTCAATTTTAATAAATACTCAATTAAAACTAAATGAAAGCACAATCCAGTTAATTTTTGCCATCTTAAAATTGCTTACTACAATGGTCTTTAATTAAGTTTGAGTTGAATATTGTGCTACAGTTTAACCCATCGCGGTGAACGCCTTAATAGGAGAGGCCAAATGTAAATAAAATTTGAATTGCTTTTCCACCAATTTTTATGCACTGTTTGATTCGATTCCGATTTTGAAATCAACTTTAACGTATTTGAAGCTTTGGCTCACAACCCAAGATCTTGAATTATCCATCATTAGTTGTGTTGTACAGTTGTGTTGTACAGTTGTGTTGTACAGTTGTGTTGTACAGTTGTGTTGTACAGTTATTTAAATAAAACGCCAGGCTAACGCGTCCGTTTACGGAGAAAGAAATGTGTATCACTTCAGTATCATTTTTCCCCACTTCAATATCCTTTTACCATTACAGTATCATTTCCCCCTACAGTATCATTTCCCCCTACAGTATCATTTCCCCCTACAGTATCATTTCCCCCTACAGTATCATTTCCCCCTACAGTATCATTTCCCCCTACAGTATCATTTCCCCCTACAGTNCCCCCTACAGTATCATTTCCCCACTACAGTGTCATTTCCCCACTACAGTGTCATTTCCCCACTACAGTGTCATTTCCCCACTACAGTGTCATTTCCCCACTACAGTGTCATTTCCCCACTACAGTGTCATTTCCCCACTACAGTGTCATTTCACCACTACAGTATCATTTCCCCACTACAGTATCATTTCCCCACTACAGCATCATTTCCCCACTACAGTATCATTTCCCCACTACAGTATCATTTCCTCACTACAGTATCAAATCCTCACTACATTATCATTTCCCCACTACAGTATCATTTCCCCACTACAGTATCATTTCCCCACTACAGTATCATTTCCCCACCATAGTATCATTTCCCCACTACAGTATCATTTCCCCACTACAGTATCATTTCCCCACTACAGTATCATTTCTCCACTACAGTATCATTTCTCCACTACAGTATCATTTCTCCACTACAGTATCATTTCCCCACTACAGTATCATTTCCCCACTACAGTATCATTTCCCCACTACAGTATCATTTCCCACCACAGTATCATTTTCCATTCGCGTTTTGTTTCTCTCGGGCGAAGGGCGTAATTTTTTTTTTTTTTGCTGCGGCCACTGAACAAAACCAGCGTCCTGACGCCGACGTCTCATATCGCTGCTTCTCCCCCCGACTTTTGACGTCTCCACAAATGTCAATTTAACAAAGTTTTTCTTTCGGAGGCTTCCACGGAAAGTTTTAAACTACGTTCCCGATAACAAACCCAAGCGTGGAATCTTGTGGGTTAAAAAACATATAGCAACAAAACTTGTTATTTAGGTGAGCTTTTTTTTGTATTGGGCGATTCCAAGCAAGCCTTTCAACGATGCGTCCAGTGAACTCTGTGACGTTTCCGCCGTGTGGTTTGCATGGCAGGAAGGATATTTTTGCTCATTGTTACAACACGAATTCATTTTGGGGTGAAGTTCGTTTCGGAGCGTGCGTACAATAGCCACTTCACAATTCCTCAACTGCAAAACAAAAATGTGAACTGTTGTCAAACGAAAAAATGCTTCTGCATTTCTTCGCTCAGAAAGGCTTTTCCAATGAATAAAAAGCAAAGATATCGTCAGTATCGCGGCTGCTCGTGTGAAGAAAAAAGTCTGTTTCTCTGTGCTGTGAAGACCTGGAGAAATTATAATGCGTGTTTTGACCGCGGTGCACTGCTGCTGCTGCTGCTGCTGCTGCTCATTTTCCCGTAATTTGTTTAAATCAAATATTTCTTTTTAGACGTATAAGAGGCATTCTGCTAACCAAATTCTTATTCATCAAGCATGCGTCGTGAATCCCATTACCTCAAACCCTGTGCAGGTACAGTGAAATGTTCAGCAATCACCCTAGTTCCACAGATCTTGTTTTGTACGCCTCGTATGATTTGTCTATCAATTAAGGACCTCCATATTAACAAATTTCTAAAAACCAATGTGTTGTAATACATTTCATATACCAAATTTTTTGGAAATAAACGCTTTTTCTTTTCTTTCTTATGTCTATCTACACCAACAAACTACCCAGCAGCGGAGTACTGGTGGTCGATATGCATACTCTCTCACAAGCACCTGATGTTGCTCGCCTGAAGATCCTCTCAGAAGCATATTCTCTCGAGTTGCTGCATCCCTTTGATTGACGAGACTTTTGATTTCGTGTCAAAATCTTCCGAGTTCGCTAACTTTCTGGAATCCCTTCGGCAACGTCGAATGTGGGACGAGTCTTCCGGAGTTTCGTAAACACAAACCTCCTTGAACTTAGAACTGCCACGTCGGCTGTAAATAGAGCGTCCGTGGATCTGCATCTGCGTAGGGCCTACTCTTCTTGGTGCTCGTTCTGTGGTTGAGTTTTGTAAAGGATGAAAGTTGGGCTTCTTGGCGACTCTTAAATGTGTTCAATGTGTCATGGAGTCTTTAACATGTTCCTCGCTTATTGGGCCGTGTGTGTACCATTCGATAAATTGCTCATTCAAGTACCAGTACACGTGAATGACATTTCACCTGTTTCGCGACCTCTTTAAGAAACTACTGTTATCATATGAGGTGTAGTGCATGGAGCAATTGTATTTTTCATATTTCTTAGGAAGATTAAAAATCCATTAACGCATTGAAGTCGATTTCCCAATTCTACTACTCACAACTTGACCAAACTAACCGTTCACAACTGCGGATATGCGGAGAACGTGTTAATGATCAATGCAAATTAAAAAACATCTGCAGGATAATCAATGCTTCTAGATACCTTCCGGAGTATGCTTCGCTTCAGGGGGACAACTATTGGTTTTATTGGAATTAGCGCTCCCAAATGTGTGGTCCCGAGCTGAAGCTTCGGTAGGTTTTTCTTTTTGTTATTTTGATAGGTTTTGTTCTTTGTTTTTTTTTTCATTTGTTAGTAGAATAAATTTTTCTTTTTGTTACGCACCTTTTGTTCTTAATTTACTGCTATTCTATTTTTCAACGCCAAGTACTTTCTTCTTCAAGTTCTATCGTGTTTCATAAATTCGATTTTTAACTTATTTTTTCAAAGAAATGGAGATTTAGCGGGGAAACGCACCTTACGCATTCATACTTCGTTTCCTCAACTCCACACTTAATAGGGCCTTCATCCTTCCCCTCATTGGGCCACACATGCTGTGGTCCGGGAGACTCAAAATAACTTATAATCTAATATATAATCTAATCCTTGAAACATAACCGCGTGATGTGGCCAAAGTAACGAAGAAATTCGAACACTGGCGAAAGTCGCATATTCTATGAGGCTACAGTTAAATATGAACAGAAAGTTTTCGTCTTATGATCTCCAGAATTTAGCACACACGAGGTCGTTTCTATAGCTGCTCGTTTTTCCCACGTAACTTGCGAAAAAATTGCCCGTCAGAAGAACGGCGAAAAAACGTTTCCCTGGATTTGCGTAAAAAAATTAGATGAAGTATTTTTAAATCACTATCCTTATTTAAATCACCAATATTGCACACAAACTTCAGCCTCTTAATAAATAACGACGAATTTGACTTTAGCATTCTGAACAATCTTCAACCTTATCTAGCATCCCTATCTTTTTTTTTTTATCCCACTACCATTTTTATGCGTTTTTATCCAGGTTTTCAATTCTTCTTCTTCGTCGTCTTCTTCTTCTTCTTCAGGACTCCCATTCTGTATTCCCTCCACTTCCCTTTTCATCCCTCACTTCTTCTTTCACCCCTTTTTTTCATCCTTTTTCTTTTTAATCCTTTTTTCATCCTTTACCTTTCGCAACCATCTCTTCCTTTCTCAACCATCTCTTCCTCCAATCCTTCTTTTCCTTTCTCATTCTTAAATCCTTCTCTTCCTCTTTCATTCTTCTCTTCCTCTCATCCTTCTCTCCCCTCTCCCCTGCGCACCCCCCACCCTCCACTCCCCCCTAATGGCCACTCCCCAGCTCCTCAGGGGGAATATAGCGCTCCCTAGCCGCCATTGCTCCGTTTTTTCATTTTTCGATCAACTTTCCCAACTCTGACGACAGGACGCATCAGTGAGTGGTGCGCCAGTCCTGTGAACCATCTGGACCGGCACGCACCAGTGCAGCGTGACCACTGACCGGCACGCACCAGTGCAGCGTGACCACTGACTGGCACTCACCAGTTCAGCGTGACCAATGACCGGCACGCACCAGTGCAGCGTGACCACTGACTGGCACGCACCTGTGCAGCGTGACCAATGACCGGCACGCACCAGTGCCCAATATTCAAAGTTCAACGATTCGTGTTAAAGTTATACAGTTTTTATTAAGATCATACAATGATGAATTTGATATTCCATATAGTAAAAACGTAACGATGGCTATCTAACTGTAATTTCAACTTTAGGAAAGGCTCCTAAAAAGGCATGCTTTGAACTATGCATGCTGAGCAATGAACATGTCTGGTGCGCAGTGTTCTTGTTATACGCCAACTTTGTGTTCACCTTTGTGTTTTAAATTATTTCATGCGACCTGAAATGGTATGAAATTTTTATTTTGATGGCGTTTGTGTTAGCGATGCTCGAAATGTCTCTTACATCGAAATTAATGTGGAATCTGGGAGTGTTCCCCAGAGGATGACATGAGTTTGAGTTTAAAGGAATATTAATTTGATACAGGTCCAAAATGTATGGAAATTAACGCGCCCAAGGACTCTATGTGAGGGCCCAAGCTAAAGGTTAGGTAGGCTTCCTTTTTGTTGAAATAGAATAGGTTTTTGTTTTGTTATGGACCATTTTTTTTCGGTTCACTGCTGTTCTGTTTTTCAGCACCTACTACTTTCTTCTTCAACTTTTTCTTGTTTTATGAACTTCTTTCTTCGCTTACTGTTTCTGTGCACCTTGTGCATAGATTCCACGTTCCCTCAACTCCATACTAAATGGTGCCTTCCTCCTTCCTCTCTTGGAACATCTTTGTCGTGGTTAAGGGAAGCTAAAACTTTCTTATATTATAATAATAGTAATAATAATCATGATAATAGTAATAATAATAACTGGTCAAATGTAGTTCACGTTTGGCTGGTCAAGTATAGGCTCGAGTAAATCAGATCATGCAAGGGCGATTAACCCATTTTAGCCTCATGTGCCATATATGGCACACTCACTAAAAATGCTAGTACAAGTTTTATCTTGTCGAATTTGTGTCCTAATGTAATTTTTGAAGCTTTTTACTGGATGGCAGTTCCTTCCTTGTTCTGATGATGGTAATAACCTGATGCCAGCGTCTGTCTAATGACATTGGTTGTAATATTTGGAATATGAGTAATAAATTTAGTGCTGAAATAGGCTAACTGTTTCCTGTAAAATAAATATATACAAGAAGTCGTACGTTTATTCAAAGAATAACGTGGAGAATATATGGGCCCATGTAAATAAAATGGAAAACGTTCGAGCTGTTGAAGTCTATGCTTAAGTTTGTCGTTTACAACCAACACATCGCAATACGGAATATAATTAAGCGAGCTTAGCACATTTCTACACTTGGAAACGCTGCACTGAGATCCCGTAATAACCCAATCCAATATTTCAAAGCAGAAGCAGCTTAGCTTCATCTAAGAGCAGAAGCACTTATTATTAAAGATCTCTGTTAATTTTGTTGCAGCTCTCAGCGCTGTTCATTTGCGCCTGAGCCTCGGTTGTGAGCAGCTAAACATGAATTTAAATTAATTTTGCCTTCAATCGCATTAATTAAGGCGGACTCCGTGGCAGCCGCGCTTCGTCAATGCGCATGAAAATGAAGGCGTCAAGAGTCCTGCAATTACAGCGGGCCCTGAGTTATGGTGGTGCTCGTGTGTGTGTGTGTGTGTGTTTGTGTGTCTGTCTGTGTGTTTGTGTTTGTGCGCGTGTGTGTCTATCTGTCTGTCTGTCTGTCTGCGGCTTGTCTGTCTCTACGTGTGTGTATGTCTGTCAGTGCATGTGTGTTGTACATGGTAGGGTGGTGAAAGAGCTCTTGATTTTGGGTGACGATTCTGGTGGTGATATTCCTCGAGGTGATATTGTTATGCCGTTGTTATGGTGATACTCTTGCGTGCATCATCACACATACGGAATGTTGACGTCAGTGCGGATATAGGAGCGAGGCTAACATCCGCTTCTCACGTTTCCGCTCCTGACATCAGCCCCTGTCGCTGCTGCTGTTGTCAGTTCTGTTTGTTCAGGCCATTGTACACCTTGCACAATACACCTTGTTATACCACTGATTATACCACTGATTATATTGTACATCTTGCACAATACCCCTTATTTCATTTGGATATTGTACTCTTTGCTTCTACTTCACTCCCGACATCAATTCACATTTGGGAAAATTTTTCAGGCCGCGATCAAGAATGAAATCCGTTTGCATGATCCGGCTTGTGAATCAGGCTCTCATGGTGTTCTTTTAAAATGAGCTGAAAATAACCTTTATGCAATGTGAATTCGAACGCACACCCCTTTGATGTTTTAGAACATTTTGTCTTCTTTTTTTGTTTTCAAATGTGCAATTTTTAAAGAGCATTTAATAGATTTTATCGACTATCTGAGCAAAAACAACATTTAATTCAGTACCCCTAGTCGTCGAGGCCGAAAGAAAATGGTTGGAGGAAGAAAATTTGAACTCTGACGTGGCAACCGTACCGTTGTTCCAGTAAAACTTTGCACTACAAATTTTCACAAAAAATCAAGTATTGAAGAAGAGGTATAGTTCGGATACCGTCTCAACTGTGTGCATTCATTGTGTGTTTAGATGATTCACCCTCAGAAATACCACTTGAACTAAAATACTAGAATACTAGAATTAGCTTTAGAAAGCTCATAGTTTCGTTATTTTTAATTATGACGCCAAAGCCTGGCATTAGGAGGTGTTTTACAATACACTCCGTAACATAAGCTCAAAAAAATATATTTGTAACTATATTAGGCGAAGAATAACTTGCGAAGAGATATTTTTAACTTTTTAAAAACCTCATTTCTAGTACTTCCAAAAACTACATGGCCCTTTAGTTCTCACACTTTCATTCAGATACATGGGATTTATGAAGCTGTGAATAAACATAAAATAACGAAATATGTTTAGTAGAAGTGCATTTATATATTGCACAGAACAGAGATAAAGACCTTGAAAACGCTCAACATTAACTTTTCCTAAGCTGTGAGTTGGCATGGAGAGAAATTATTGATGAACTGATGACGGAGCTTTACTCCGAAACATTTTCCTATTAGATATGATTTATTTACTCGGAATTTTCCTTTTTTCAAGTTCCTGAGAAACTTTATTATTTATACAGAACTCACTGCCGCTGAACTTAAGTCAACTAGTTCCGGTGTATTACTACCAGTCACCTGTCATACCAAGAAGAATGAAACGGATTTTATCCCGAACCCCTTTCCAGTATTTTCAAAATTCTTGCCAAGTCTTTTGAAAAAACTCAATACGTACTAGAGAGCACTTGTTTATGCATACGCGCATGCGTGGGCAAAATAAGTTAAAATTATTGTATATGTTTGAAAGACGAGTGAACAGACATGAACAGACGCGTTTGAGACGTGTATTGGACACGAAACCAGGGATCCAGCGCTGAGCCTGTGATGAGATGAAACCGTTGTAGCCAATCAGCGTCGCTAATTGGCGCGTTTGTTATCCAATCAGCGGGCTGGACAGAGCACAGCTGTGATCGGTAATTGGTCTCCCGTAATTGGCTGTTCTGGTCTCCTCGGAGGGATTTGAACGCGTTAAAATTTGTTCGTTTTGCGCTTCGGGGGAGCTGAACACCTGCTGCTGCTGCTGCTGCTGCTGCTGCTGCTGCTGCTGCTGCTGTTATTGCTGTTGTTGTTACAGCTGCTGCTGTTGCTGTTACTGCTGTTGCTCCTGATGCTGGTGCTGATGCTATTGTTGCTGTTATTAGTGCGGCTGTTACTGTTGTTACTACTGTTTCTATTACTGCTGTTACTGCTCCTGCTTCAACAGCAGCAACAAAGTAACAGCAGAAGAGTAACAGCAGTAACAGGAGCAGCAGTAACAGAAGTAACAACAATCCCATCGACTCGAAATGTCCCAACGTCTTATTTCGAAAATAAATCTAAAATTTGCGCATGCAACAGCGCAACATTTATAAAAATTTGAAATGTCGCATATCTGCTTCAAAAATTGAAAACATATTCAACGTTTATAAAAGCTAGAAATTTGTCATCGTAATATGTGCAAATTTAATTCAGAACGAATCGAATAAAGAAAAGGATATACTGTATCGGAACAGGTCAGTAGTTGCCTCGAGTAGTCAATTTATGATGAACATAGATACGAGGAAAATTATGATGAAATCAATCATCCATAATAGAAAAACGTTTCGGCGTCCAGCTCCATGATCAATTCAAAAAGTACAAGCCGTTATTTCTCTAAGCTAGAACGAATTTGGCGCCTCACACCACGCCATCATCAGCATCCTCTGCTTTGCACCGCACGCAATAAACGTTCAAAAGTGCATCCCTTTCTATGGGGACGGCGGTCGGTGTGTCGCGAACCTGATGCGCCTTCATTCTAATTCGCAGCGCGCAGCAAAAACGTCGGGACATTTTCCAGGCAGGATGCTCGAGTTGTGCGAACCCTTCCTGGCGCCATGATGGCGGTGGCATTTTTCTCGCCCTCGTCACATTTCTCGCAACTTTTCCCTTTGAAACCTGCGAGCCAATCTCACGAGCCTGGTTTTTATTTAAAAAGAATACGTGGATGGACTTGAATATTTACGAAGGTTTTTATTCGAAAACGAAGCGGAAACTTGATAAGCTGCTGGCGCAACTTGTGTATCGGGAGACTCCATCTGTGAACTAATGAATACATGAATGGTAATTCTGGCTGTTTGTTGGCGGCAGCGTGCCTGACGTACGACCTGTTTGTGGTGCGGCGCTTCTTGATTAGTGGTGAACTGCTGTGTCATCACCATCCGGTACTGTGTGGTGAGTGGTCATCACTGTGTGGTATTGTGTGGTGAACTGTGGTGTCATCACCCGCTGGTTTTGTGTGGTGAGTGGTCATCACTGTGTGGCATTGTGTGGTGAACTGTGGTGCCATCACCCGCTGGTTATGTGTGGTGAGTGGTCATCACTGTGTGGCATTGTGTGGTGAACTGTGGTGCCATCACCCGCTGGTTCTGTGTGGTGAGTGTTCATCACTGTGTGGCATTGTGTGGTGAACTGTGGTGTCATCACCCGCTGGTACTGTGTGGTGAGTGGTCATCACTGTGTGGCATTGTGGTGAACTATGGTGTCATCACCACCTGGTGTTGTGTGGTGACTTGGCAGCAACATCTGGTGTTGTGCTGTGACAGGTCATCACTGCGTGGTATAATGTGGTGACTGGTCATCACTGCGTGGTATGTGGTGACTGGTCATCACTGCGTGGTATAATAAGGTGACTGGT
>JACJUY010012768.1:2825-17123 GCA_014220935.1 Platorchestia sp. MABIK | reverse complement strand
GCATAAATTTTCACTTGTATTTTAGTTCAAAGATAAGTTAAATGCAAAAGCTTGGTATAATTCAAACAGAAAGTAATGTACCACAACGCGAGGGGAACTTCATTTGCTGGTCTCAAATTTCATCGTAATAATAATTTCTGAGAAATCCGCAAATCATTAGATAGCGGACAA
Source organism: Platorchestia sp. MABIK (assembly GCA_014220935.1). Taxonomy (NCBI): domain Eukaryota; kingdom Metazoa; phylum Arthropoda; class Malacostraca; order Amphipoda; family Talitridae; genus Platorchestia; species Platorchestia sp. MABIK. The sequence goes on along the minus strand of JACJUY010012768.1, from coordinate 16,952 downwards.
AATTGTTAATGTACTTTTAATCGCCTGACTCCTTTGTTGACATAACAACACCCGCGTTTCGGAAGTAGTACTTACCCGGTTAAATTTACGGGAAGTTTGAAGTGTTCAGTTTTAAATGTTACCATGAACTTTTATTTAGCTGCGTTAGTGACTTGAAATTTATGGATAACAGTTAGCTTGTTGAATTCCAAGTCAAGTATTTTACCATCATGCCTATGAAAATTTTGAGCTGGAACGTTAATGGCCTTCGGTCATTTAAGCAACCAATGATTGAATTTTTGGGTGATTTAAACTCGGATATCATTTGTATGCAAGAGACTAAAATAACTAGTAAGTATTGGTGAAAACTAGTACATTTTGAAGTAATGTTCAGCCATTGCTTGCACATTATTTACAAATTAGTTGATACCCAGTATTAACAAAGAACATCATAATGTTGCATAATTTTGCACACCTAAGAACTGAAACAATTATAATTAATCTTTGCAAATCATGGTAGATTAAAAAGATATTGAAAATAAAGAAATAACTAACTCAAAATATGTTGCTAAAATCCTGTAAAGGCTGTTTCTAACGAAGGATAAATTTTGTTGCACAAGGCTGTTTTCTTGTTTTTATGCTGTGTAAATTTAGAAGATGTATTAAATTAGGATTACAAAACCATGACTTTGTATCTAAGTAAGGCTAATTTGAACAGTATGCAAGGTAAATGTATGTGCATATTTTGCCTAATTTGTATACAGTGAACTTGGTTATGTCTTTTTTTATTCTATTCAAAAAAACAGTTCTATTTGATTCTATCTGGGTTCCATTTTAGTTGTGTTCTATGTCTTGAAAAACCCAATCATGACAACTAATGTAAAAACTAAGAAAAAAGTATTCCAAAGTTATTATTTGCAATTTTCTTGCTTCTTCTTATTTGTATGCAATTTTTCATTTACTAAAAATGATTGACCAAGCAATGAGTCAAAGTAAAATTTTCATTACCTGCTTTTCGTGATTAGAATTAATTCATATGGGAAGGATGTGATAATTTGGGTTCTATGTCTTGAAAAAACCCAAACATGACAACTTATGTGAAAATTTAAAAAAGTATTCCATAGTTTTTTATTTTCAATTTTCTTGCTTTTTCTTATTTGTATGCAAATTTACATTTACTATAAATTTTTGACCAAGCAATGAGTCAAACTAAAATTTTTATTACCTGCTTTTCATGACTAGAATTAATTCATTTGGGAAGGATGTGAAAATTTGGGTAAGTATCTTAACTAGAAATAGGTGAATTTACATGTAATATGTATAGATTTAGATTTTAAGATTTTTTCATTTGTCTCCATACTTCTTTTTCATTTTTTTCTTAAATAGTAGATTGTTAAGTTGCATTTAAGGGAAAATTAAAATTTTATATGATGTACAAAATTTTATGTAAAAGATGAAGCAGAAATTAATTTTCATAAAATTTATTGTGTGAAATGTATCATTGAAGATTTAGGCTGTTTCTGAAAATGTTTTCACTACTGGATTTCAAATTTTGATGACATATATTATTCCTCATTTAAAATAAAATTATATTGCAGGAGACATGCTGACTGAGGACTTAGCAGTCATTGAAGGTTTCACATCTTACTTCTCATTTTCAAGAAAGAGGTGGGTTGCTGTATCTTTATTCTTCTATTAAAAGCTCAACAGCATTAGTAAAGTGGGTAATGTTTGGCTGAAATATTTCTAATTACATATATAAAATGTCAATATGAAAGAACCTGTTCTTCATTCTCAAAAGCTTTGCATCATATTATCAAATATCAATTGTAAACTGAGCCGCATGCATTTTGTCAATTCAAAAACAGAACCTTATTCATGGTTAGTCATNCTTCTCATTTTCAAGAAAGAGGTGGGTTGCTGTATCTTTATTCTTCTATTAGAAGCTCAACAGCATTAGTGAAGTGGGTAATGTTTGGCTGAAATATTTCTAATTACAAATATAAAATGTCAATATGAAAGAACCTGTTCTTCTTTCTCAAAAGCTTTGCATCATATTATCAAATATCAATTGTAAACTGAGCCGCATGCATTTTGTCAATTCAAAAACAGAACCTTATTCATGGTTAGTCATGCTTATGTATCAATGTTAGACTAATCCTTATCATGCAAGACCCTTTTTCCCATAGATCAGGAATCCTTCCTGCCTTTTAATTCATTTGGCTGATTTAAATTCTATGTAAACTACTAAAGCATTCATTCCTCACTTACTGGTACTTAGTATTCTACTTCTGGGACCAGGAGACTTTGGTCGAATCAGTGGTCATGGAATATCTTTTTGCTTATGTTTATTGATGCTTTATTTTTTCAGGAGTGGATATTCAGGTGTGGCAACCTATGTCAGGGACAGCTGCACTCCAGTGTATGCGGCTGAGGGTTTGTGTGGAACACTCGTGCCAGATATGAGGGCTTCTGTATCCATCCACAAAGAAGAATTTTCTGTAAGATTTTCTTTAAGAAAATTTTTCATAATTATTCCGCAAGGCCTTATTATGCATTGCTCTTCTAAAATTACCCATTTTCATATAATTAGAACTTGATAATAAATGAAGAAATAATTAGGAGATTAAATGCATTAGGTAAGCCCAAGAGAACTTATGTGTAGTATATTCTTATATCGATTGTATCAACACCCCTCATTGTTATTATTATTATTATATTCTTATACTAGAGAGCATTATGGTTTTGGAAAGGCACCCTAAAGACATGGGAAAGGTTCTCAGAAGGCATTCAGAGGTATCTCTGTAGGCATGGAGAGTGTGGCTGTTGGAAATTCTTAAATATTTGCAAGTACGTTTCACATTTGATGTATTTTACTCATGTTGCATGTACTTTTAATATCGTTCATTTATTCTGACATTTAAAATATATGAAGTTGTTCAATTGTGTTTCACAGCTTTTCCCATTATTATTTTTAGCCAGATGCAATGTTCTTCACAATTAATGGGAAAAGTCAGATTTTTAAATTTTGATGCTTTGCTTGGCATTACTCTGAATAATTGTGATTTCTTATGAGCGTACTTCAGCAAATCATCAGCATTCCCACATTTTACAGGGTGACATCTCACCGGTTATTTCCGCTGTGTCTTCCTCTCTGCCAGGGGACTGGACAGTGCAATCCCTCAGGGATATTGACAATGAAGGAAGGACAGTAATTACTCTACATTGCTTTGTAAGTTTGGAGGTTTAGATTGGTGCCTGGAAGACGTTCATCTTTTGGTGTGTTATTTATGCAGTTTGAAGGCTTTTAATAATTTTAAAGAATAAGTGCAATTTTGAATTATCTAACTCTGAACTTTGCGTAAAAATATTTACATAAGATTGACACTCAGTGGGAAGTTTTTTAGCTAAGCTGAAGAAAATATCTTTGAGTAGTTTGTTTGTGGTGTAGTTTGTAGTTCAAGAATCATTGTTGTCTAATCATGTTATCTTTGAAGCAAGGGTAACGATTTTGCTTCTTTTCATTTCTATATTCCTAGTGTGTGTTTCGAAATCTTGTTTAATAAGTATTAAATACTGAACGTGTAATAAAGAAATATCACAGCAACTTTGGTTCATGGTATCAAGTTCTATGTGTTGAGAACTTAAGTTAGTCTGCATCAATGTGAAGTAATTTACACTAACTGCATTATAGGTTTGTGGATTGACCTGAACGCAAGTTTATTGATTATGTTACCTTGGTAATTTTTAAAGTCTGTCTATCAAACCTAGTTGTGTATTTATAAACGTTCTTTCTTTGTACTGCCTGAGTAGTTCTGAAAAATTTCAGCCCTAATTGCGACTGGCCACTACCTTGGTTATCTTTTCTTTGCATAAATTTTTTTTTTTTTGTTATACATGTGCTATTCTCTAATGTTAATCACATTCCATGATATGTTTTGATGTTTCTATTTCCACGAAAACTTAAAATTTTGCTGCAAAAATTAGCTGAAGCTGTAGCACAGTAGAAAATAATGAGATTTATGAGCACAACGGGCACACCAAGCATAAGTTTTAGTGGCTCGTTTGGAAAGTATGTTCAATCGTAATGCAAAGTAACCTTTTCGAAAAATTCCTGCTAAAATTGCGGTAAAGACCATCTTGCATTATTGACAGATTTTTATTTAAGTATCCATGCCACACATATAACAACGAGATTTACCTGGCTAAAGGCTTTATTCTTAATTACTATGTACCCCAGTGAATGGAAATAAAAACGGTGAACACGAGATTAGAGACGCTGCAGCCACAAATCTATTTTCACAGGTGCCCACCGACGAAGCTACAGGTGAGGTATGCCTTGCTGAGAAATCACGCAGTATTCCCCTGGCTGTGATCAACGTATACTGCCCGCGTGCTGATCCAGAGCGTGCAGACCGTGGCCTCTACAAGCTGCAGTTCTACAGAGCCCTGAGATTGAGGGCCGCATTGCTGGCCGAGGCAGGAGCAAGGGTGGTGGTAGTGGGAGACCTTAATACTTCTCACCAGATGCTTGATCACTGTGATCCTGATGAGGTGAGCGACCTTAATTGTTCATTAGTATGAAATATATCCTATTTTATTAGGTAGAAATTTCGGGTTATTTGTGGTCAAAAACAGATTCGGGTGATGGGCACTGTCGCTCGTTATGTTCCCGTTGAATTGCTCGATCGTTATTTTGAGACAGCTTATTCCCTGTAAAATTACATGATAGTCATGCAAGGCTGAGAGAAGCATCCTCGTTTGACGTTTGTGTAAATGTTTTGAAATTACAGTGATGTAATGGAAATGGACTGGGACAAGTTCAAGAACTAAATCTCTCGAGTGTATTCATCAAATATTTATTGATGCTTCAAATAATCATGCTGCTCCTTGTAGCGTAAATGTTTTATAGATTTATCCTAACATGTTCGCTGAAGAGTTACTCGTTCTTCGTACATACATTATTAATTTTTCATATGTGTCATTTCATTCTCAATGATATAGTTTTAACAGTTGTTGTTTTGGCTGGCATGAAATTACGTAACATAAGTAGAACAATTCTCGTTCGATATCTACCCACCTGCTCTTAAGTGGTAACAATGTGTTTCACTTATAAGTTTCTCTCTAAAGCGGCCCGTAGACGATCAATTTTATTATCAATTTAATTGACAATGATGAATATTGATAATTTAATTGATCGTCTGTGGGCTTGATTGACGACCGTCTATTAATTGACTTTGTGGACAAAAAAAATCTCATCAATATATTGAGTCAATGATATTGACAATTAAATTGATCGTCTACGGGCAGCTTAAACATATGCGCATTGTCTCTACATCTTCTTGTGCCATTTTACTGTGGATGGCGGCGTTTCAAATGCAATCACCGTGTTTATCGTAGCGTTTTTGAATCGTCAGTCATATATCCTTCCTTGTTGTATTATAGTTCAATTGTTGTATTATAATACAACAAGGAATATTGTTTTTTTGGGCAGGACTTCCATCTAAATCCCGGGAGGAAGTTTTTAGACGCGCTGCTTCTCAAATCTCCAGATCATATGCGCACCTGCCGGCGAGACTCAAGAGACTGCATCTGTAAAGAACTGTCTGGAAACGAGAATCCAATTCTATCTGCTGATGAAAGTAATTCTGTTATGAACGTTTCAACGAAAGAACGTAAACTTACTACCGTGCTTGAAAATTCTTGTGGGACTGGAAAAGACCTTGTCGATCGTGCTGTTGATCTAGGTGCCGACTCGAGTGATAGTGAGACCTGTGAAAATCAGATAAGTAATGAAGAAAATTATCTTCAGTCATTCGAGAAAACAGACCAGAATGGCTTCGAGGATAATGAAAAGAGCGCCGACCCTTTGATGGACTTGAAAATCTATCGAGAATTTCGGATGGTGGATACTTTCAGGCTTTTATACCCAGCAAAGAAAGATGCGTTTTCGTGTTGGAATACTAGAGCAAGCGCTCGAAGCAATAACTACGGTACAAGGATTGACTACGTGTTGTGCGATGAACTATTTTTCCGTCTGGTTGAGGACTCTCTCGTTTTACAGGATATTATGGGCAGCGATCATTGCCCAGTCGCATGTATTTGCAGGGCAAACATTATTCCAGCTGATAAATTACCTCAGCTGTGCTCGAAAAACTTCATCGAATTTCAAGGAGAGCAGCAAAAGCTTTTCAATTATTTCCAAAAAATACAGCCGTCCGATAGAGCGCAAAGCGTTGCAGCAGATATCAATGGAACTGACAAGTGCGTCGCATCTTTGGTTTCTGAAGAAACTCGTGATTCCAGGAAGAAATGTAAACTATTAGACTCGTTCTTCGTCAAAAGTGATGGTAAAACGCGTGAATGGGGTTCCCAAGAGACTTCTACGAGGGATGTTTCTATCCACTCCAAACGTGCTTCGCATTCAAGTAGTCCTTCTTTGGGAGAAAAGCGCAAATATTCTTTCAAAAACAACGGAGTAAAGAACAAACAATCTAAGCTGAACTCATTTTTTGCACCTAGCAATGTGAAAGTTACGTCATCCCAAACGGCGGCTGGTGTAACTCGAGAACCACGTACTTCTTCTCGACCAAGTGACCAGAAATTAGTGTCCCATGGTATGGCAGCAGGAGCCGACATTGAAGACAATGGAAAGTTATCTCTGTATGAAGCTGAGCTTAAATATCTCCGAGAGAACCCTGACATTTATGAGCAGCTGGATCTTAGAAATGATGGTGAAATCAACATGGAAGTGTTTTCCAAAACTGAAAATAGTAATTTTGAAATTAACGCCAGACCTGACGAAGATTCCGTACCTGATTATGAACTCTCTATCCGTGATAGCTGCGTCGAAAAGAATGCTCCTGGTATGTGTGACCGAAGTAAAACTTTCTCTGACTCGAATGACAACTCAGCAAGTTCATCTGATACGATCTGTGATTCGAATGAAGTACTATCTTCTCAACCTGGTGATGAAAATACACCAACTTTTACTTCAGACACTTCTCGTGGTAGTAGTCAAATTGATGAACCAATGCAAGCGTCACAAATAACACGTGATAAAGAAATCACAGCAGCGGAGGATAGTCTCAACTCATTAAATGGTTCGTCTCGTGCTCGAGTGGTGCCTGATTGGTCATTCCTCGGGAAAAAAGTTGTTGCGCCTCTTTGTCCTGGTCATAATGAACCTGCTGTGCTTAGAACGTCCAAGAAGAAAGGAGTGAATTTCAACAGAAAATTTTACGCCTGTGCTAAGGGAGTTGGCAGGCCTGGTCAAAAAGATGCCCAATGTAATTTCTTCAAGTGGGTTTAGATCAATTGATAACAGCGGCGAAAAAAAGGTCTGTATTCTAACTAACCAAGCGGTAGAAATGGATTGCGTAATCAGCATTTGTTGCGATATTGTGATGGAGTTCGAATGCATCTGTTGAGTTCGAACTTTAGTCGCTTTAATGGCTGTCAAAGGTTAGTTTTTTTCTCATCAGACGTTACATTTGTTTACCGACGTAAACGGATAGAGTTTAAAATTACGGTGAATCACGGTCTAATGATGAATCAAAGTTTATGTTTTTATACTTAATCGCTTTTTTCTACTCAGGAAATGGGAGTTTAGTGTTCCCATGTTTTTATTTGGCTGTAATTTCTTAACGTTTTTGTTCAACAGGACACACTGTGTACGCGTATTTGATACCTAAGGCAGACCAATATTACTAGACATTCCTTCGTGCCTTTTACTAAATAGTAGAGAAAGTTGGCGACAAATGTGTTTCAGTTTTTAAAGTAAAGGAAGTATTGAAGTAATAGTTTCATCTTCCTGAGTTTCTTCGTCGAAACCAAAGTTTTCCTAAAATTGAAAAATTATTCAAGTGTAAAACCTATCTTCGTAGGACAAAGGTGTTATGATAATTTTACTTGTGTGTGTTTTTTCAGGAAGATAGGTTCCTACAGAGGTGATCCACTGCAAAAAAGGAGTTCCAAAACGAGGACGATGAAGGGACCATTTAGTATGGAGTTAAGGGAATGCGGAATCTATGCATAAGGTGTGTTCTCATAAGATCCCTTGCACATAGAAACAGTAAGTTGAGAAGGAAGACCGTGAAAGAAAATAAAAGTTGAAGACAATGGAAAGTTATCTCTGTACGAAGCTGGGCTTAAATATCTGACAATCAGAGGTGCTGAAAAACAGGACAGCAGTGAACCAAAAATTGGCAGTCCTCGAAACTAAAAATATTTCATTTCAATGTAAAGAAAGCTTGCCTAACCTGACGCCCGGGACGTCACATTTTCCCTCTGCATGCAAAGTGTTTCTGTAAAGAGTTACTTTGCTGAGTTCGCCCCATTACAGGACCTTCCTTGATATGTAAACGTAAAAGAAGTAATGGAATTCTACGAAATAAGGTGAAAAAACACAAAACTTAAAATAACCCCATACTTTTTTTTTTCATTCAGCTGTTGAAGAGCGGCAATGGTCAAGTATTTCAAAATGGGAGATTATTCTCCACAGCCCCTCGTGTAGAAAATAAGAAGTCTTTCTTTGCGTCAGCACGTCCATCGTCTGGTTTATCCAATTTTTTCATCCTGTGAATGGAAAAAACACGTGGCGGTGATACGGAACTTGGTTATACCAGCAGCTCACAAATAAGGCGTAGATATGCAAAGATCTTGATATGCAATTGAAGTATGAGAGAACACTAGCAGGAGCACTGTTTAACACATCGACCGCTAGTGACCCAGTGGTTGTCACTTAGGTCTTGAGGAACTAAATTTTCAAATGTGCTTCATGAAAATATAATTGAGGCATGTATGAAATGAAAAAGGTTCGAGGCTACATGAACCGCATAACAGGTCGAATAAAAGTGACTCTCAAAATTTAGGGCACACATTCTAGGCACACAAACATTTAAATTTCACATTTTAAAACATGGCTTATAAACTTTTTTGCTAAGAAACGTTTACGTTTTGAAACTCGAGAACCAAACGAGCTCCAAAGGCCTCAAAATACTTGACTTATTGATTAGTGCTTAACGATGACAAAATATCCTGATATTTCTTGGCACTGTCACGCATGAGAACAATTCTAAAAGATTGATTCTCCCATATCTGGATAACTTAATTCATAAAAAAATTCCTACCATTTCTACAGAAAATAGGTTCATTCAATGCTCTGACAATAACGATGAGCAGAACAAAATGAAACTCATTTTACTCCGTAAAGTAGCTGCATGCCAAGTTTTCCTTCAACATCTATTAGATTTGAATACGACCTACTCATGGGTCAAATGACAATAGCATGGGTAAAATATGCTAGCATAAGGCTAAACTAAGGGTAGAATTTGGGCAATAAGCAACTTTGAATAATTTTCATGCATTTTCCCTTAAATTATTTCAATAACAAGGCTATAAAAAATGTACTATATATGGGATAAGTTAAATTTTGAATTGCAGTTAAATATCTGACAATGTAAACAATCGGTCGGTCTTCACTCTTTCATTTACTCATTTCTCCTAAAAAACGTCTCACTTTCATTGGCTGTAATAAAATAGTTTAACGTTTAATTGATCAAATTGCAATGCTGTACGATTATGAACAGAATACCGAGCACATTGGCAATTTTAAAAATCTATCAAGTCATCCCTAAAATTAGTTTTTTGTCACTGTTGCATAGAAAACCTTTATATTTGGTATACTTTCATAAATTAATTCTGAATCATGCGAATGCTATGTATGTTTACTTGTTTTTCAAATCACTTTTTCTTCAAATTCATTGACAGAGTGATTTGCCTATTAAAATTATCCTCATAGTTACGGATGTTGAAGTTTTGTTCTTCAGCAAACGAGAAGACGTGAATTTCTAAACATTTGTTCACATACGCGAGATCGCAGGAAAGCATTCGCAATGAAAAATAAGCGCAATAGCAACGTCAAACGTGTTTTCTAAAAAAAAAATGATTGCAAGCACTAGTGTAAATATATATTCGCATCATCATTTTATTTTAGATGACTTGTGATTTTTTATATCATAAAATTGACTATGTCTAAATGCTTTGTTTGTTTCGGCTTCAACTTGAAAATTTTAAAATCATGACTGGCTTATACATCAGAATACACATCATTTGTATAGTTATTTATTTCAATGAGTCCTAATTTTCATTGTGGAACCAAAATATTGACGAAAAAAATATGGGTACACAATACTTCGAATATCAGTTTCCAAAGGAATTAGAATATGCTTAGTTACATGTCCGGCAGTTGATGAAAAGGATGCATTTTGCATGAAATTCGAAGATCCTCAAGAGGGGTAAAGTATGGCAAATTTGGCCGAAAACGGTAGGACTCCAAATTTGAGAGTGGCGCTAGGGGTTGTAGAGTGATATCTTTTTACACATCGTATTTACAAAACTAATAAAAGCTTCAATTTCAGATTTTGCAGAAGTTTTATAGTTCGTGAGATACACGTTCTTGTTGGAAAACTACTTGTAAAATTTCAGTTCGTGACCAAGATGTTCATTACAAGCACTATTTTCCTTGCATCATAACATTTGTTTGAGTAACGCTATTTGCATTCTGATTTCCCCATTTGGTTTTAGAATATGATGAATATTGTAAAGCTTACAATCGTGCGCACATTTAATGTCCTGCGCTATCTAAGAATCTGCCACTTTTTGTCAGATATTTTCGTTGTTTATAGTCCTANATAATACCATTTCTTTACATGAAAGCAAGCTTGATTCAGACAGAGAGAGAGCTCTTATTTTTCAAAACTTTCACGGTTTAACACTATACGTGTGCATTTGATTTTTATATAATGAATGTTCACCATCTCAGGTAAATGTTACCAAAATTGTTTATACAGTATTTTGGGTAGTTTTACATAAATTGTGAAGGTGGCACTCAGACTTCTGAAAGTCTTGTCATTTTATCTAAATTTTTAAAACAAAACATTGGTTTTGTCAGAGAAAAAAAATCTTGCTTAGCATTCCCCAGAAAAATAACGAATTGTCAATACTCACACATTTCCAACCACTTATTCCACCGCAACTGGTGTGTATTACGTAGCAAAATCATTAATTCAAATGAATTTTGGCATGAAGTTAAAAATCAAGTACGTGGTAAACTACGAGCAAAGTCTGAATAAGGTTATTATTAAAAGTATTGCTCTGTCTACTGGTCGACACAAGCATACACAGTTTTGTCTGACCCCCCTAGAAGTAATTGAGCGTATCTAGGCCAAGTTAGTAAATCAAATATTGAAATCAATCATTTGTTGTAGAGTAAATCTTAAGGTAATGAGTTCATAAGTTTCCCAATAAAAAAATTATAGCATTACACGCGAAAAACGCTTTGCGGAAAAAATATTTCAGTATTTCAATTTTTCATTCGATTGGAAAGATTGTTTCAACATTAATAGATTACAGTCGACCGGAACTTGAAAATACTGAAAATTCCATCCACTGTGCATTATATTAGGGTGCTCTACTCGAACCTTTGTTAATGAGATTAATTAACGTATTTTTTTCATTATGGATTTATTCAATAAGAGTTCAGTAGACTCATGCTAAACATGGACCACCAGACCGCGCCTCCAGCGATCGAGCTCAGTGTTCACAGAAGAACAAAAAGGCATCGAGGACACCGAAGGAAGGCCGACCGTCGCAAGCGATGTTTAGCGTCGCCTGGAGCTGGTTTGTGACCACCAACGCACGGCGAGACTCACCACTTCGACTACTGCCAAACCCATTCTGCGCTCATTAATCATCACTTCTGCTCCCTAAACCTGGGCCTCTGCTTCCTTCATCCACATTCCTGAGGATGTTTTCGCCTGGTTTCTGGTTATTTAAATCGCTCGTCTAGTTTATTCTATAATTTGCATGCTAAATTAGCTGATCCACATGGAAGACTTTGCCTGTTTGGCTCAGAAATATGGCAATTATTGAGGTAGCTTAAGAGAAAAGGTTTGTGAACAGAAAATTCGTCCTGAGATTTGAGATAGGATGTGCTTGCTAACACATTTAAGGTGAATACACATTGCGTTGAAATGTATTAGTGATGAGAAGATTTTAATGGAAGTAATTAAATACTCCTAGGGTATTAAAAATACGTACTTGTTGAGCTCGGTAGGCCATCCGAAGTCGCCATATCGTCACGTCTGTCGAGCAAGATCTTGATTACTGGTAAGAATAAAACAGAATAATTTTGTTTCAAACTCGTATCAGTTTTTTCAAGTCTACTGCGCCAGTTATTATTAATTACACCTATAATTTAATAAAATCGTATGCATACGTCAGTAAAGATGGCGAATTGGCGTTTTCAAAACCGAGTTAATCAATCAAAGGATAGCTTAAGCGGAAAAATCAACTGATGGCTTTACTCCATAGAATTAACCAAAGATGTTAATAAATTTGGCAAAGGTTTGCAGGCTGTGACAAACAAGGTTAACGTACCTCACATTGAAGTGGCATTCCAGACATTGGAGCGATGGTAGAAAGTGATGGGAAAAAACAAGCATTATCAAACAGTGGATATTTATCCTGAACGCGTTCAAACTCACTCTGAGAAACACTCATGTGAAAATACGTATTCAACTATTGCCATAACTCAAGCCCAAAAATTTGGGTCACAGTTAAATATTCATTACATGTTTACAGTATTTGTTCGCACCTAATATAATTGTTTTCGCCATTAAAACACGGAGCTACAGTAAATAAGAGGACGTGTTTTAACGTAGAACGTTTTTAAAGCTGCAGCTTATAAACTTTCTTGAAGTGTAACCCTTCGATTTGTGTGCTTATATTTCTCAATACTCTTAAAAAATTGGCTCGCCGAACGTTTTTCTACCAACGGGAATTAGGTTAAGCATAATTGTACACCTTGAAATAGAGTTGATGATATGATTCCCTAGAAGTTGCTGAACTTATTTGGGCCCGCAAGTGGCTCTACTCAAATGTGTTCATTGTAATACCCTTGAGAAACAATCTACTGATGTATCATTTGTGGTGAATAAATATGTTTAAATCGCTTAAACTAATTTCCTGTGGTCGATTTTCTCGGCACTGCAATTTTCTTTGCCTTCGGTTCTCCACGCTAAGTACGTTGATGTGCTGTGAACTAATCTTAGCTGTTCAGTTAGACTCAGTTGAAATATCTCCACGCTTCCGAGACGTGGTTTCCGAATTACATTGAATGACAGCATAAACCTGTACACTTACACAATAATTGATCAGCGATTATTAGTTCCTTGATCGCACAGTGATGAAATTTTCTTTGAGACAGGATATCGTAGGCCAGTCTACTGCGAGTATCGTACTAGGTGCACTAGGTGTGTCTTCACTCCCTGCGCATAGAAATAGAATTAAAAGAAGTTATGAAAAATTTTAATAAGAGGATAGTAAGGGAAGTTGAAAAAAATGACAGCAGTGAGTAAAAAAAGTTGTTTCGTAAGAAAAAAAATTCTGTTTAAACATAAGTAAGCCAACTTTACTTTCGGCTGAGGACTTAGCATCTTCCCCCTGGAAGGACTAGTTCTCTTAGGCGTAATATGGGCATCCTCTTCAGGTGAGCCTTTTTAATCAGTGTAAAAAGACCTCTTCAGCATTGTGAGCTGCATATATATCAGCGACAAACGCCATTTCCTTAGTTTATATAATACCGACTGAATTGAAATTACTCAAAAACTCTTTCAAAAGTGCGAACTGAGACGCGCGTGAGGAACTGTCGACACCGTACAAAAAACTAGTGCCTCACTTTTTAAATTTCGGACGAGGGTTGAATCTGAAAATTTTTAAGCTGGCACTTCACGAACCGATACGTGAGGCGTTCACAGTTGCTACCTCCAGCGCGCTCACCGAAGCGATCGCCATCCATATCCGTAACAATCGAATGCACTCAGTCTTATGGTCAGAAAATTCGCTTGGTGGTCCCCATTGCAGAATCTTTTGGTATGGCTAGTCGGGTCCTATCGGTCGATCTTATGTTGGGAGCCGAGACGCGACCACGCCGTTTTTCTCACAAGTCTCCTCATTGTAAGCGTGAATAGCGTGAATTTTCCTTCAATAGAGGTCATGTATCACTCCATTACAATAAAGCTCATGGTAAATGACAGGCCATTGACGGGAGCCAGGGCCCAGATCATCCGAGCATGATTCAGCCTT